>RJWJ010000861.1:0-168570 GCA_004363605.1 Indri indri
TTAGACACATGACGGAAATACTCTCTAGGGACTAGGGGGATGGGGGGGCAAATCAACAACTAAAGGACATGGGGAACACTAAGAGGGGGGGAGGGAAGGGCACGCCTTAAACCCGCATTTGGGTGAGGCAAAGGCATAAAGTGTAACTGTAGTGTTTGTACCCTCACAATACCCTGGAATAAAATTAAAAAAAAAAAAATAAAAAAAAAAAAAATAAAAAAAAAAAAAAAAAAAAAAAAAAAAAAAAAAAAAAAAAAAAAAAAAAAAAAAAAAAAAAAAAAAAAAAAAAAAAAAAAAAAAAAAAAAACCAAAAAAAAAAAAAAAAGTATTAGAAAATAGGATTGGCAAAATACTGAGAACTGCTAAAGTAAGATGATAGGGACATGACAGTTCATTATATTATTCTCTCTACTTTTGCATGTTTGAAGTTTTCAATAATTAAAAGTTTTTTAAAAGTGAAAAGCAGGAATATATATAAGAAAAGTGTTAGAAGTACAGCAATATTCAAACTAAAATAAGTCAGCTACTAAACAAAAGCAGCTAACTAAAAGAAACTTAAAGATTCAGTGATATTTTGTGGAAAAAGAGCTTACGAAAATACCATGACTAAGCAAAATGTGTGCAGTTTTTTGTACTTTTGTTTCTCTTTTGAGATGGGGGATGACAAGGGTTAAAAAAGCTTGGGAAATATTTTCCATGAAATACTGTTTTTAATTAAGTCACTAACAAATACCTATGTAATCTTTGGTTTCTATAACTTCTCTTTTTTTGAAGTATTGTGTTAACAAATGTACAGTTATAATGTATAGTTTGATCAGCTGACATTCTCTATCCCCTCTTGGAGAAAAAAAATTAGTCATTTTAACAACTTCCCCCAAAATTTCCTTTTGCTACCCCCAAAGTCGTATTTGATTTTTATCTTCATATTTTTCTCATATTATACAAAATAATACATTATTCATGATATCTAATACAGATGAATTATACAATAACACAGAATTTATTATTGGATTTAGAGCTAAGAGGTCTTCAATTTCATTTAATTCAAATCAATCCTTTACCAGATAACAAAACTGAGCTCTACAGAGGTTATGTGCTTCACTTGTGAGAGACTATGTGAAAGAAACAAACACCGAAATGGTTAGATCATAAAACCAATGATAAAAACAAAATTTAATATTCCACTGCCATTTTAATTAAACATTCCAACTATACCGCTACACAGAAGTACAGGTTTGGCATCCCTAATACAAAAATCCAAAATCTAAAATGCTCCAAAATCCAAAACTTTTTCAGCACTGGCATGACACTACAAGGTGAAAAATTCCACACGTGATCTCATATAACAGGCTGCAATCAAAACTTTGTCTCACAAACAAAATTATTTAAAATACTGTATAAAATTGCCTTCAGGCTATAAGGCATATACAAAACAAACAAATTTCATATTTGGACTTGGGACCCAACCCCAAAATATCCCATTATGTATATACAAATATTCCAAAATCTGAAAAAATCCAAAATCTGAAACATTCCTGGTCCCAAACACTCACATAAGGGATACTCAACCTACATGTGTAAATATATCTGTATGTGACAGCAACATGAGAACATACATAGATGAAAATGCACAAAAATGGATCCAGAAAAAAACCTTTAACAGCAGTACCTCTGGTCAGGACAACAGGACTGAGAGATGGTGGGGTAGCAGAGGAAGAGAGCAGAAGAGAACAGCCACACATGCATCTGCATACACTTCAGTAAATCTAAAAATGAGAACCCATTTATGCCTACTGATACAACTGAGAAACAATTTTACATAACCGAACACAAATAATATCTTAAAAATCAGATGATGTCTTGACATAAGACACTATATGGAGTTTCAAATTCATCATTCATTTCTTCAACAAATACATGCTGAGCACTGGAGACACAGGTGAGACATACTATCACTGTGCCTCCCCCTCATGGACCTAACAGTCCAATGTGGGAAACAGACGAAAATCACACTAATATATGACTACAAACCACGTCGTAAGAGGAAAGTCCAGATTGCCAAAAAAGAGAATGCATCAAGGGAAACCAATTTAGATTTGAGGAAAGGGGAGTATCAGAAATAACCCTTCCAACATTTTTACAGGTTAGACCTGAATTTGTAGTCTTTATAAAGTTTCTTAAGCTCACAAATCTTTTAATTTCTAGATCCACATAAAAAGAGTTGGTGAGAAAGTAATAGGTGGGTGGGGACCTGGAAATACTGCGGCTGTTCAGTCAAGACAATGAAAGACTGAAGGAACTGTGAATAGATGCCTTTAAATAATTAAGCAAGTCTCACAAAGATGGAATGAATCGGCTGGCTCCCTATAGTTCAAGAAAACAGGACCAAAACCAAGAATAAGTACAATGTTACAGGAGAATAGGCAGATAATAAATAAAAAAACAAAGGCATCCAATAATGGGACAGTTGCTTCATGAATGGCAGCCCCCAATCATTCCTGCAGAGCTTGGGCCCCATAGCATCTGCCTTGGCCATGATTCCAACACCAGGTGGGAAGTGGGCTCGACTGCTCTGAGTCTACTCAACTGGCCTGATCTTCACCGAAAGGCCCTCATCGCTAAAACATTATTTAAAAATCTGCCTACTCCACTGAAATATATTCAGGGGAATAGCTAAAATTTAAAAGAAAATTGTCTCCACCACTAAGCCTATTTTTTTACCCTTAGATTCTGTACTCTCTGAGAATGCTCATGCCATATGAGCAAAATTGTATTTTGAAATCTTGAAGCTGGATATTTGTTTATACTGAACCATTCTGAATCCATACATTCTACTTCACAATCCCACCCCAGCTCTGCTCAACAGGAACCTAATTGTATTAACCTTTATATTCCTTTAAGCACATACAAAGAAGCTGTACACCTAACAAGTATTGAATAGTAATCTTCAAATATCCTGCTTCTGGCTATGAGAAAATAACTGGTACTGATTGGCTTTCCCACTGTAAACAACCATAAAACTGAGCAAAATATTTGAGGCAACTGTTTTCCAACCACTGACAAATAGCAACATAAGAAGAGAAGGGCATGAATGGCCTGGTTCTCTGGGGACAATTTCCTAACACAGTGGAAGGAGATGGATGGAGTCCACGCAAAGCATGGCAGTCATGCCGAGATGTCAACGTAAAGATTAGAGTTCCAGGAGGCCAAAGCAGCTAGAATCTTTAAGGGAACAGGACACCAGAGAGAACGGAGCTGTACAGAAGGGGATCTCCAAAAGTCTGTGTAGGGGACCCATGAGAGGCAGAATGCACATGGGCAGGGTGAAACCACCTGAGGCATAGAGTGACAGCTTAGAGGCTGAGAGTAGGCATGGGGACCTTGGGTTCCTGTCCGGCCTAGTGGAGAAATCTCATTAATACCTTGTGATAGTTAATTTATTTCCTTATTGATTCTATGTCTCTGGAAAACCTTGACTAATACACACCACCTTAACACTCCCCTCCTCCTTTCAAGATAGCCTACTCCAGACCAGTACTAATAATACCAAAAACCAAATTCCAGACAAGATCCACAGGAAGACCCAGTTTGAAAGTCATGCCTCACCATGTTAGAGAGGGAAAGAAGTTACCTTGAGCTTTTCACAGTTCTTGCCTTAATAAAGCTTAAAATTAAACCTATACAAATTCAAGGTGACCAACCCGAATCTAGAACAAAAATTAACTCTTAGAAGGAAAAAAACAATATTCATCAAAAATTGGTAGACAAGCAAACAGAAAAATGTGATCCACAGTCAAGGGGGAAAGAGGAGTCAACAGAACACCAACCCCAGGTCAGAACACGTGTGAGATCTAGCAAAGACTTCAAGGCCACTATTTTATACATTCAAAGAATTAGAATTATGTTCAAAAATTTAAAGGAACATATGGTATTTAATGTGTGAACAGAGAAGGAATCTTACCAGAAAAAAAAAACAGTAAAAAAAAAAAAAGAAAAGAAAATCTTAAAACTGAGTAACATAACCAAAATGAAAAATTTACTAGATGGGTTTAACAGCATATTGAAGATGGCAAAAAAAAAAAAAAAAAGTAAACATGAAGACAGATCAATAAAAATTATCCAGGATAATCTAGAGAAAAAAGACTGAAGCTGAAGAGACCCTTAGAGACCTGCATAATACCAAATTTTATAACACACGTAAATTATATCACAAAAAAGGTGAGAAAAGGCTAGACAAATACCTGAGGAAATCATGGCTAAAAATCCCTCAAATTATAACCACATTTAGGTACATCATAGGTAAGCACCTTGAAACCAAAGATAAAGAGAAAATCTTAAAAGCAGACAGAGGAAAAAAAGGTACAATACATACAGGGAATAAGGATAGTAATTATCACTGACATCTCATCACAAACAACAGAAGCCAGAAGACAATGGAACACCACCACTAACATGCTGAAACACAAAAAATATTAATCCAGAATTCTATATCCAATGGAAACAATCTTTCAAACACAAGGGTGGAAGAGACATTTGCAGATAAAATTTTTAGAAAGATGGGGAAAAAAACCTGAGAAGTCTTTGAAAGCCAACCTACACTATAAGAAATGCTAAAGAGTACTCTTTGCACAAACTGAGGGAAATGATACCAGACGGAAACTAAAATCTACACAAAGGAATGAAGAGAACCAGAAACAGTAAATAAGTGGGTAAATTTTCATAAATGAGTATTCTTTCTTTCTCGTAATTTCATTAAAAGACTTTTACTTTTGTTAAAAATAAATTCTAAGTTGCTTAAGATATGGGCTTAAGGAAAAAATAATAAAATTTTGTATCAATAATAATACATAATGTAAGTAAAAAACTTGTCAACAAGCACACAAAGGCGGAGCAGATAAATAGATCTGAAGTGGAAAGTGTCAGTATAAAGTGAGACTTGGAACAATACTGACTCTAAATATTTAAAAACAGATGTGTAATGTGTGCATCCCTCAAAATGCAGAACATCCTCCGAAGTTCATATGAAGAAGAGTTCATGCACAGTAACTACAATACACATAAGGAATCTTTCATCACAAAAAGCATGCAACAACCAACCAAATTTCACACCCATGGAACTAGAAATAACAGGACTTTCTAAAAAGAATTTCAAAATATGTATCTTAAGATATTTACAGCAATAAAAGGAAAAAATCTGTTTCTTAAAGAACGGACAGGTTCAAGAAAATACCAAGTATTAAAATTAACACACACACATACATTTTATGTTCATGACTGGCTCATGACTGCAAAACACTCACTTGCCACCTTCCAGGTGTGAATCTTTTCTTTTGTTAACAACACCACTGAATATATGTTACTATTTTATTCAAAATGAACTATATCAGACCAGTCCAAAATTAACTACCTACAATACAGCATAATAAGATTAATATAGTCCAATTATTTCAACGTTGATTCAACCAAGCAACTTTAGAAAAAGTATCATCACAGTATATTCCTGCAATCTGCACCTTCTCAGTTAATAGACTGCTAAAATAAGTTCCAATCATTTATATCATTTCCCTAAATTTCTACTCATTTTTAATAAATACTTGATAAAAATTACCATTGTCAGAGTGACCCAGCCCTGAAAGAACAATAACTTCCATTATTTAGAGAAAAGCAGTTCAAAGTCATTGTTGTAAATAACATGTAAGGTGGTAAAATTTAAGGAGCTGCCTCCCAATTTGGATCCCAAAATGGGATCATTAGGTGAAGACTGAAAAGTTACAAAATTATTATCAATTCTTACCACAGCTGGAAGTAGACTTATGATATTATCTAAAAGTTATTACTATTTCAAAAGCAACCTTCCTGCCCATATAATTTATAGGAGTGTGGTAAATTGAAAAATGGCCCTCCCCCAAAGGATATCTACATCCTAATCCCTGGAACCTATAAATGTTATCTCATTTGGGAAAAGGGTCTTTGCAGATGTGACTAAGTTAAGGATCTTGAGATAGGGAGATTATCCCGTATTATGAAGGTAGGCCCTAAATGCCATCACAAGTGTCCTTATAAGAGAGAGGCAGAAGGAGATTTGACACAGGCAGAAGAGAAGGCAAAATGGCCACAAAGGGAGAAATTGGAGTGATACGCCCACAAGTCAGGTAATGTTGGCAGCCACAAGCCAAACAGTGCCGGCAGTCACAAGTCAGGAAGTGCTGACATCCACTAACAGCTAGAAAAGTCAAGGAACAGATTGTCTCCTATAGTTTCCTGAGGAAGTTTGGCCCTGGCCCTGCAGACACCTTGATTTAGGCTCAGTGATATTGACTTTGGACTTCTGGCCTCTAGGCCTATGAGAGAATTTCTGTGGTTTTAAGTCAGTAAGTTTGTGGTGATTTGTTACAGCAGCCACAGGAAACTAATACAAGAGGTATGAAAAACATTTCCAAAATTTCTTAAAATATATACGTGCTACAAATGTCACCTATGAAAAATGCTCTAACCTGTATTTGTATTCTTGGATAATGTGCATTTTTGGATGGAAAACTGTCCATAATTTATGTCAATATCTCATTTGGAATGATCTGCAATCTTACTGCTTTTTGATTGAGCACCTTCAAGCTTTAAAAAGATGTAATCACTGGAAGACATGTAAAGTTTATATTGTGAAAGCCACCACTCTCATGCTCAGTGAAACCCAATACTGAACTACCTGATCTTAAACAGTACCAGTCGAGAGAGTTCTCACATATTCTATTACAAACAGCAAATGTTAAAATGCCAAACCAAGGCCGTCAATGACATGAAGGTACAAACTGTTATTTGTTTTTTTTCCCTATTACTTTATCCCTAACATCTGGTACAGTATTTATCAAATAAATCAACCTTTATATTTCCTATAAGGATCCCCTACTGCCAAATCCTGCAGGTTCCCCACACTCCTTTGCCCTGCCTGCACCCTCCAGCTTGATAATGAACCCACAGATCTCTATCCCTAATGTCATAATGGGTTAGCAGCAATCATGCCCTTGTCAAAACCAAGCCAAACCTAATGTACTGAAAAAGAAGAGTCTGATGAAACTGACTCACCAGGAAAAGCCACTTACATCTACACATAATCCAGATTTGCCTCCACCATCACCAACTGCTTCTAGGTTTTAAAAAATTCTGTGCTCTTTCCACTAAAGGATACTCCCTCTCTCTCAACTCACAAAACTGTTGGGGGATTGATTACAGAGGCATGCATAGAGTGCCTACCACATGGTCAGTACAACCAATCTTAGTTCTGTTTCCCTTTACTTCGGGGAAGGGGACCTATCCTTAACCTATACAAGTTTCTCTATCATTTTTTTTTTAATTTCTGCATATTATGGGGGTACAAAAGTTTAGGTTACGTTGCCCTTGCCCGCCCTCTGTCCCAGTCAGCATGTCCATCCCCTAGATGGTGTGCATCACACTCATTATGTATGTATATTCCCCTCCCTTTCGCCCCCTCCCAACTGCCCGACGCCTGATAAATGTTATTCCTATATGTGCACTTAGGTGTTGATCAGTGAAACCAATTTGCTGGTGAGTACATGTGGTGCTTATTTTTCCATTCTTGGGATACTTCACCGAGTAGAATGGGTTCCAGCTCTATCCAGGAACATACAAGATGTGCTGTATCACCATTGTTTCTTATAGATGAATAGTACCCCATGGTATACATACACCACATTTTATTAATCCACTCATGTATTGATGGGCACTTGGGTTGTTTCCACATCTTTGCAATTGTGAATTGTGCTGCTATAAACATTCAGGCGCAGGTGTCTTTTTTATAGAATGTCTTTTGTTCTTCTGGGTAGATGCCCAGTAATGGGATTGCTGGATCAAATGGTACTTCTACTTGTATCTCTTTAAGGTATCTCCATATTGCCTTCCACAGAGGTTGCACTAGTTTGCAGTCCCACCAGCAGTGTATGAGCGATCCTTTCCGCATCCACGCCAACATTTATTGTTTTGGGACTTTTTGATAAAGGCCAGTCTCACTGGAGATAAGTGATATCTCACTGTGGTTTTGATTTGCATTTCCCTGATGATGAGAGATGTTGAGCATTTTTTCATGTTTGTTGGCCATTATTCTGTCTTCCTTTGAAAAGTTTCTGTTCATGTCCTTTGCCCACTTTTTGATAGGGTTGTTTGATTTTTCTTGTTGATTTTCCTGAGTTCTAAGTAGATTCTAGTTATCTGCCCTTCATTGGATTTGTAGCATGCAAAAATTTTCTCCCATTCTGTAGGTTGTCTGTTTGCTCTTGTGACAGTTTCTTTGGCCGTGCAGAAGCTTTTTAATTTGATCAGGTCCCATTTATTTATTTTTGTTGTTGCTGTGATTGCCTTTGGGGTCTTCTTCATAAATTCTTTGCCTAGGCCAATGTCTTATATAAGAGTTTTTCCAACATTTTCTTCTAAAATTCTAATAGTTTCACACCTTAGGTTTAAGTCTGTTACCCAGCGTGAGTTGATTTTTGTGAGAGGTGAAAGGTGTGGATCCTGCTTCAGTCTTCCACATGTGGCTATCCCATTTTCCCAGCACCATTTACTGAATGAGGATTCTTTTCCCCAGTGTATGTTTCTGTCTACTTTGTCAAAGATTAGAGGGCTATATGAGGATGGTTTTATATCTGCGTTCTCAGTTCTGTTCCACTGGTCAATGTCCCTGTTCTTGTGCCAGTACCAAGATGACTGAATTACTATAGCCTTGTAGTATGGTTTGAAGTCTGGTAAATTGATACCTCCCATGTTGTTGTTATTGCCTAGGATTGTTTTTGCTATATGGGGTCTTCTCTGGTTCCATACGAAGCATAAAATTATTTTTTCTGTATCTGTGAAAAATGATGCTGGTATTTTAATTGGGATTGCACTGAATCTGTAGATCACTTTGGGTAGCATAGACATTCTAACAACGTTGATTCTGCCGACCCATGAGCATGGTATGGTTTTCCACCATTTTACTTGCCTACGAGGTCCTGGTGACTGCACTAAGGGAGAGGGAAGAGTCCTCCCAGTACCTGATACTGTTCCCTCTACAGTAAAAAGGAAAAAAAGCAAGTCTCTCCTCCTGTCTCAAGCTGTGCTCTTCATAAAAGGATCACCTCACATGGCCTCTCCCTTCCTCTCAACCGTACATCATATTCACAACCTGTCTTGTTATGGTTGTATGATTCATTCTTAAAAAGAATGATTCTTAAGAACATGATCATGATTTGCAAGTCTTCTCTCCTCTACTAGATTGTATTTAATAACTTCCTTAGCGTCAGAGACTGTTTCTTATTCAGCTTGGCATCCCCAAAGTCCAAAGCACAATCTTCCACACAGGTGACACTTAACGTGTGTTTAAGTGAAGGCATCAAGTTGACTAACATCTAGTATCTTATAAACTACGTAAAAAAAATAATATCTGTACACTAGGCAGATGACTTTTTCTGAGTCCCTGTTCAATTATGCAAAATAAAGAAGTCTAGATTTCTACCTATTATTTCCCAGTTTATTGCTAAATGGGGATAACAGCACTTCCCTTTTAAGACTGTTATGCAAATTAGCACAAGACCGCACACGGACTTGACCTATAATATCACCTAACATTTTTTACGGCACTTTTTAGTTTATGAAACAATTTAAATACAACTCATTTCATGCTCTCTGAACCCTGTGACGTACAGTAGCCAGGCAGGTATTCATTACGCACTTACATACGTAAAGCAACTGAGGCTTAGACTATCTAAGGTAGTGGTGCCCATACCACTGACAGCTGCACCAGAATCACCCTTAGGGGCTTGTTAAAAATTCAAATTCAGACACTTAACCATCAGAATCTCCAAAAGGTAGAGCATGAACCTACATTTTCAACAAAGACCCCAGGCGATTCTGACCCATGGCCAAATTTGAGGACTTAGTATAAGAATGCAGTGCCCAAGAGGCCTGATGATATTTAAGAAGGAGCTTCCTTTTACTGGATTAGTTTACTGATGAGAACTACAGGCTACTCCTTTGGAAAAGAAATGTCACTTCTGACTAAATGTGTACTTAAGTGCTTCTAAGAATAGAGTGTAGCAAAGTTATGATAACTCTTTACCTGGCTTATACTTAGAGGAGGCAAAGGTATAATCAGTTAGGGCTGGTTAGTTTTGTGTTTCTAATTAATTCCAAAACTTGTCTTTCAATATACTATCCTCAGCATTTTTATCTGTAAGTTGCCAAAATAATTTACTATCTCTTTGTATTAATTACACAATTTTTTTGCTAAACAAAAATGTTAAGCAAAAAAGCATCCCCCAGAAATGTACTAAGAAAATGAAATAGCTTCATATAAACTAGTTGTGGCAGAGACTAGTCACCATCTTCCCTAGTAACAGTAGTCAAGCACATAACTGTCCAGCTAGGTTATGGTTCCCAGCCTCCCTTGCGGCTGGATATGGCCATGTGACTAAGTTCTCATGGACATAATGTGAAAAGAAATGGGCCTCAGGACACTGAGTGAGCACTTCTACTCTGTCTCTTCACCTTCCTGTGAGCTGGTATAAGGACAACACAGATGGGGACAGTACCCTAGGGTATAGTAGAGCAACGAGATGGAAAAAACTTGTGTCTCCGAATGAGCAAGTGAGGCAGTGACCCCCACCAAACAGGGCACTCACCTCAGGACGATTCAATGTTCTTGGAGCCATAGAATTGCTGGAATATATAGCAGCTTAACTGTTTAATACATTACATTTTGCATGATGACAGGAACTAATAATTCCCCCCGAATAACTGCGTCAGGTGAGGACTGATTTCTAACGTGTTCACGATACTTAATAATAAAATTCTGAACAATGAAGGGCAAAAGATCATCTACCAAATTCTTTAAGTTCATAGACAAAAATACTGACCAGGGAGGTTTAAAAACAAAATAGGTAGGAAGAACACTGGACCCCAAGGTCTCTGAATTTCCCACTTTTCCCTCAGTATTATGCTATAGACTAGATTCTAAAATCATAGAAAAAAGAATTACAGTTTAAAAAATAACCTTTGGGACCAGCCTGAGCAAGAGCAAGAGCCCATCTCTACCAAAAATAGAAAAAATTAGCCAGGAGTGGCGGTGCACACCTGCAGTCCCCGCTATTCGAGAGGCTGACGCAGGAGGATGGCTTGAGTACAGGGGTTTGAGGTTGCAGTGAGCAATGACGATGCCACTGCACTCTAGCCCAGGCGACAGAGTGAGAGTATCTCAAATGAATAAACAAATAAGTAACCTCTGGATTAATTTCATTCACTGACTCAACAAATAACCTACACCAGCATCTGTCAACTGCCAAGCAATGTGTTTTCAGGTGAATGGAGATTTCCAGAAGGCTTTAGTTTTCTGTACTCTACCTTTAACTCTCCTGAGCCTGGACAAATTACACAGAAACCAAAACAAACACAAAGATATTAACACTAGCTTAAAGGACCTAAAAATAAATCAAAATTTGGAAGTTTTCTTTAAAGAAAGTAATATATTAGACACCCCTCTTCTACTTTACCCACCACTGCCTGCCAATAAATCCCCCATCCCCCATGCCTGCCAAAAAAAAAAAAAAGGCATTTTCATTTGTACCTAGGCCAAAGCAAGAAACTAACGAACCCAGATAACAATATTCCTCCCACATTCCTTCTCCTCCTAGAGGAGGGGCATTAATTAGGTCCCTGTCTTCCACCCTTCCACCCACTGGCCTGCCCTGTACAGAAGACAGATGCATGGGACAGGCCTCACTCCCAGAAGGAGGGACAGAAATGGCTTAGGAGCATGTCCCTGTGGCATACATCTCCTGTGTTTCCTGTGGCTTGTTGTATGTTAACAAGCTGGAGAACATGAAGAGTTTTTCAGTGTACAATTCCATTATAACGACAAAAGGTTTCCAAATCCCAGAACAGAGTCCACTCTAACAGCGCTTTGTTCATAAGGATACAGTCAGCTGGCTTGGATACAAAATTCCATAGGGTACATGCTTTCACCCCTCTAGAATTTTTAAAAGAAAATCCATTTAATGTAGGTAAAATCTTAGAGTTAAAACCAACAACATTATCAAAATCACATCCTAAGGCTTCCCAGGATGGGAGAGGTGACACCCGTACTATGGGGCAGGTACTTTGTTAGAATAACACAGGACAATGTTTCCCAGTCTTCTTTGATTATCCCCACCCCCAGGAGAGAAAATTAATTTAAATTAAATGTTAAATTAAATTTCTCCTTAACAAGAGAAATTAAAAAGTAAAATTTTGTCAGGTAGGGTTATGGAAGGCCACAGACCACCGTGATATCTAAGATTTCCCACCACCTCTCGCAAGAACAGATTTTTATTTGTTTGTTTGTTTGTAGCACAGATTCGAGTTGCCCTGAATATGCACTCCCCAAGAACAATTTGAGCCCCTTTTTGGAGGGTGATAACATCCTCACAGAAGATAAATGTTATCAGGCCTAAAAATGTAATCCTCAAACTTTACACCATCCAGATATGTTAAGTCTGGGGTTAAACCCAAGAAACTGCATTTCATCATAAGCTTTCCAGAAGACTCTAATGTATATGGTCTATGAGCCAAAATGTTTCTAACAAATTCCCATTGTCACAACCAAGCCTAATAACAGAATCGCTATCCCTCAAGTTGGAATCAAGATGAGAACTATTTAAATGAATGAAACACTGTAACATCCTGGGCATTAAGGAAGAAAAGATCTGGGGGCTGGGCATGCCGGCTCACAACTGTAATCCCAGCACTTTGGGAGGCCGAAGTGAGTGGATCTCACTTGAGCCCAGGAGTCTGAGACCATCCTGGGCAACACAGTGAGACCCCATCTCCACACATACACACACACAAATTTTTTTTTTAATTAGCCAGACACAGTGATGTGCCCCTGTACTCCTAGCTACTAAGGAGGCTGAGGCAGGAGCAATGCTTTGAGCTCATGAGTTTGAGGTTACAGTGAGCTACGTTCTGGCCACTGCACTCCAGCCTGGGAAACAAAGCAAACAAAACAAAACAAAACAAAAAAAAAAAAAAAAAAAAAAAAAAAAAAAAAAAAAAAAAAAAAAAAAAAAAAAAAAAAAAAAAAAAAAAGGAAAGATCTGAGATCTGCAGGAGGTGGGGGGGGGGAGAAACTCTGAGTTGCAATTTTGCAATTATAGGGAATCTGAGATTGTCTATGTCTTCTTTCACCTGTACAAAGGACAATTACAGGCTTACTGGAGAAATACTTGAGATATCTTATGGATTGTAACAAGTGGTCAAAAAAGAGATTTATGTCACTTACTTCACAAAGTACATATTCAGGGTTTTTAACTAGTACGTTAGTACTCTAACTTAGGTACAACCTGGAGCTGAGTATCCCATAAAGTACTCATTTATCCCTTTTTCCCCTATTCCCAAATCTGCATTTATGAACCCTATCAAATTATGGTTTAATTGAATTTGAAAAATTATAGTAATACTATACAGCCATTTGAATGTAGTTACAGCAAAGAAGACATAAATTACATCACTGTATTATAAAATAAACAGGCCAGTAAGATCTGACAATAAAAAACAGAATAAAAAAGTCACCTTTTTTCCTTTTTTCCCTTCAGAAAGATACTTGGTTCATGTGATAGTGTTCCTTGGTGGCTCCAATAAGCCACTCTTGCCAATGTCCACATCTTGCACAGTCCCCTCCCCTAGAATCTGGGCTGGCCTATGACTTGCTTCTGGCCTGCAGAATCTGGTGGAAATGACACCGTAGAGTTCCAGCCATAAGCCTGGTGGCTTCAACTTCTGGCACCTCTGGAAACCAGTTACCCTGTAAGAAGTCCAGCTGTAGAAAGCCCAAGACAGCCAAGTGAAAAGGCCGTGTGCAAGAAGATGCCCAAGCGCCATACAAGTGAGGGAGTAAGTCAGCTTGGACTTTGCAGTGCCAGCAGACGCCATGTGGAATGGAGACAAGCCCTACCCAAATTGGAGCATTGTGAGCAAAGAAATGAGTATTGCTGTTTTAAGCCAATGAACTTTGCCACGGTTTGTTAAGCAGCAATAGGTAACCTCAACATTTTGTATGCCAACAAATATGGGGAAAAAATTACAATGAATCTGTTTGCAAAATGTTTCAAAGTAAACATTCTACCTCTACTGAAATAATTTATCTTCTTGAATTTGTAAAAAAGGCTAATAAATTCTAACATCTCAAATTATATTAGCACACATCTTTAACAAATAAGAAGTTAACAAAACTACCAGATAGTATTTGTATCAAGACTCCATCTCCAGACCAGAGACCTATACACACCCAGAAACAATAGCTTGTTTATTAAACTTCAGCAAAAATTTGCCCACAGGTGACCTCTTTGAGAGCGTGCACTCCCTACTAAGAATACAGATCAGAGTTGTAGAAAATGGTCTATATCCTTACAAACAGGCAGTAATGAGTAATGTAGAGTACTGTTACCTATTACGAATAAATGACAACCATGGATATATCTTTATTAATGCATTCATTTATTGAGAATATTACATATTACGTGGCTGGCATCCTGCGTACCAGAAAAAGATAGTTCCTGCCCAAAGCAGCCCAATCTAGCAAAGGCTCTGCTATGGTCTTGCTGTGGTCCGAATCTGCCCTCCAAAATTCATGTTAGAAACTTAATCCCCATACAGCAGTGTCACGAAGTGTTTAGGTCATGAGGACACCGCCCTCACAAATAGATTAATGCCATTACAAATAGGTTTGAAGGATGGAATTTGGTCCCTTTTGCCCTTCAACCTGTCATGTGAGGACACAGCATTCCTTCCCTCTGGAGGACACAGAGTTCAAGGTGCTATCTTGGAAGCAGAGACCAGATCCTCACCAGACACCAATCCTGCCAGCACCTTGATCTTGGACTTCCCATCCTCCAGTACTATGAGAAATAAATTTCTGCTCTTTATAAATTACCCAGGCTGTGGCATTTTGTTATAGGAGCACGAATGGACCAAGACAGGCCCCAAATACAAATGATAATTTTATAGATGCTATTTATAAAAAAGCAATGAAAAAAGAAAAAGGGAACTAATGAGAAAAGAAGATAGAGCTTCCTTTCTACCCCTTCCCTGCCTCCAATAGGGTTAGGAAAAATGAAGGAGAGGACATCTGAGATAAGTAACTAAAGATTATGGAAGACCTTCCCCAAAACCAACCTTCAGGTTCGAAATTTAAGCATTTTAATATTGGTTCCATTGGTTCCCTTAGGGGTATGTTTCTCCACTTTATTCTCCAACTGTCCCTACCATCTAAAACAGGGCCTGTCACATAAACATTTGTTAAATTTAATTTTAACATCTACAGCTATGTAACCTTGGGCAATTTACTGAACATCATTTATAACTGTGGTCCCCAAACCCCAGGCTGGTCCCTAACCCCCAGGCCATGGACCAGTACTGGTCCATGACCTGTGGTCCGCGGCCTGTTAGGAACGGGCCACACAGCAGGAGGTGAGCAGCAGTCAACCCCACTGCTTGCATCACTGCAGAAGCTCTACCTCCTGTCAGATCAGCAGCGGCATTAGATTCTCATAGGAGTGCGAACTCTAGTGTAAACCGCCCATGCAAGGGATCTAGGTTGCGTGCTCCTTAGGAGAATCTAATGCCTGATTATCTGAGATGGAGTGAGGCGGTGATGCTAGCGCTGGGGAGTTGCTGCAAATATAGATTATCATTAACAGAACGGTTTGACTGCACACAATAAATGTAATGAGCTTGAATCATCCCAAAACCATCCCCCCAACCCCCGGTCCATGGAAAAATTGTCTTCCATGAAACTAGTCCCCAGTACCAAAAAGGTTGGGGACCGCTGATCTTTAAGATGAATAATGGCTTTCAGAGTTGCTTTGAGAATTATATGAAATAATACATGATAGTATTTGGAAAATAATAATGAGCAACAAAAGTTTGGGTGGCATTATTATTTTAGAGGAAGTAGCATTTGTTTGTTTAATGCAAACAGCTACCATATGCCAGGCTCTATGCTATACAGAAAGTGTTATCAAAGAAGTACAATGTGCTCCAAAGGAAAGCTGAGAGGAAAGTAGAAGAGCCTAACACATGTGGGAAAATGTAAGCTTCTTAGAATGGCTCTGGAGTGGAGGGAAGATGGTAGGACTGCAGAAAAGGAGACCAGAACGATAAACTAGGGTCAGATTACAAAGAGGATCTGCGGTACATAGAAATGGGAGTCATGGAAGATGACAGGATGCAGAACAGCACAATCAGGACTCGGGCAGGTATAGTAGAAAGGGTTGACGATGACTGCAAAAAAAGAAAAAAAGACAAAAACTAGTTTAAAAGGAGAATAGTAAAGCTTCAACATATCGAATAATCCATATATTTCTCTCTGGTTCACTCACAATACTGCACTGAAAATAAAACCCACCTAAAATCAGTGGTTAAAATACAACAAAGCAAGAAAGGAGACAGTGACAGACAATTTTTTAAACAATGGAAAGAAGATGACACAGAGGTAGCAGGCTTAGGAGAATGAAGGAAGCCACAAAATAAGTGTCTACAGTTGGAGATGCCAAGGAAACTAGATACTGCATCCCAAAACCTGCAAAGGCTCAGGACATACACACATTCCAGCTTTATCCACTGTGAGAGCCTAGAAACACCCATACGCTAACAGCAATGAGCCTAATGCTCACATCTTGCTTTCTAAATGCCATTCTCCATTAAAAAGAACCAGGACACTAGGCAGAGTTCTTGGAATTGACAACAAAATGCACAATCTATACAAGAAACTTTTAAGAACTTGGACTTCATCAAAAAACAGCATCATTCCTGCCAAAGATGCCTACCCTGTATCTAATGAGGAAACACCAAACATACATTGGGGGTGATTCTGTAAAATAATTGGCCTGTATTCCTCAAAAATGTCAATGTCACAAAAGAACAGCTGAAAAACTGTTCTAGATCAAGACAGTTGAAAAACACATAACAAAATGTGTAAGTGATCCTGGACTGCACCCTTTCCCTATAAAGAACACTAGTAAGGAAACTGTCAAAAGCTGAATGGAGTTTTATGAATTAGATAGCAATAACGTATCAATATTAAATTGCTGACTTTGACGGTTGTATTGCTGTTATACAAGAGAATACCCTTGTTTGTAGGAAAAATGCATTACAGTATTCAAAAAAGAACAGACTTTATGTCAACAGCTTTCAAATTGTGTGGAAATGAAATTATTTGTACTATGCTTGCAAGTTTTCTGAGTTAGTTTCAATAAAAATAAAATAATGGTATTAAGATCCCAAATTACAGCCCAAACCCCATACAGGCTAGCAACTACCCTAGCCCCAAAGATACCAAAGGCATATTTGTCTGGGGACAAGTGAATAGAGACTCTGTACTTAGAGAAGTCAAGCACAACAGAAAATAGGTTTGAGGCACAAGGCTAAAAACATCAGTGAGTAACAGTTTTTAAACAGAACTGTGCACTCCAGTGTTCCTTCCCCACTTCTACTTCACACCAGCAACAGGAATGTATACTCTCTCTCCCTCAGGGATGGGATTTACAATTTCAGTCTGACACACTGGGAGTCCTGCAGTAAACCTCTAGGGATACCCAATCACCTTACAAGCCTCACCCTCAGGAAGAGCTTCCATCGGCTTTATCATGCCTTACTCCTAATTACAAGCCACCAGCCCAAGGATGGCCAAATACTTGAGGAAATCTGCCAACATCACGGACAGAAACCAAAACAAGCAGAACAGGAATCCAGAGGAAACTAAGACAATGCCAGGAACAAAAAAAAAAAGCAACCCTAAAAAGCAGCCTTCCATATCCGTGGGTTCAATCAACTGCAGATGGGGAGAAAAATTTTTTTTTTGAGATGGGGTCTTGCTATGTTACCCACGTTGGTCTCAAACTCCTGAGTCCAAGCAATCCTGCCACCTCAGCCTCCCAAATAGCTGGGATTACAGGCATAAGCCACTGCACCTGGTGGAAAATATTAAAAAAAGGGAAAAAAAAAAAATCTCTGCAAAAAAATTTTTAAATATAGTTTTTAAAAATGAAGGTTGCATCTGTACTGAACATGTACAGACTTTTTGTTCTTGTCATTATTTCCTAAACAATATAGTATAAAATTTATTTATACAACATTTACATTGTTTAGGCATTCTAAGTAGTCTAGGGATGATTTAAAGTATATGGGTATATGTACACAGGTTATTTGCAAATACTATGCCATTTTACATAAGGGACTTGAGCATCCATGGATTTTCGTATCCCAGGGGAATCCTGGAACCAATCCCCCACAGATACCAAGGGACAACTGTATAATATAAATGTGATCAAAGAGTTAATATATATATAACCATGAAGTAAAAACAAATTGCTAGTGGGAGAAAAAGGAGCAATCACAGATGAAAAAAGATACCCTGATCAAAGATAAAAGTTGAAAAATACCTCCCGGGGATAAAATAAATAAATAAAAACAGACAAAATAACAAACTTGCATGTCACTTGAGAAGACCAAAGAGAAGACATCATCATGGAAATTATACAAAAAAGTTTCCCAAAACTAAAGGACATGTGTCTCCAACATGAAAGGGTGGGTCCAATACAATTAGAACGCCCGTGCCAAAATACACCACTACAAAATTTCAGAATCCTAGAGATAAAGAAGAGTTCCTTAAAACTCTCAGACGGGGTGAAATGGAAGGCTTAGGGAATGTCACACAAAAAGAACCAAAAATTCCTAATAAATCCATGGATCTATGCAATAGTATGTAGTGGCTGCTAACATCACAGGGTCAGATATTCTCTGCCTCTGAAAGGAAATATACCACCCAGGATGTATGTATTCTCCCCACTCATTACTCCCTCGTAAAAAAAGGGGGGGGAGGGGGGAGGGAGAGAGGGAGACGGAAAGAGAGGGAGACAGAAAGAAGAAAAAATGGAATTTTATCAAGCCTCTAGATCTAACTACCAAGTAACAGAAAATACAAGGAACAGAGGAACATGTCAATGACACCATGAGGATTCATTCAACATCCGGGATGTAGGAAACCACAAAACAGATGCAGTTTATTCAACGAATAAGTTGTAAGGGGTAAAAAAGATACAGAAGAGAGATGTGAGAGATTTATCAACCAAAGACAATTTTTAGATCTTACTTAGATTCAAAATTTAAATAAACTGCTTAAAAAATATATTGATTAGGCTAATCGAGGCAATTTGAATTCTTACTGGATATTTGAAGAATTACTGCTAATCTTTCTGAAGGTATTATAATGGTATTGGGATTATAGTTTAGAGTCCTTATCTTTTAGAGATGCATACTGAAATATTCAAAAGTGATATCTGTCTGGGTTTGCTTTAAAAAATGCAAAGGGAAGAAGGACGAATACGAACACAGATTTGCAAAAAGAGGTCATGAGTTGACAAATGCTGAACTTGAGCAACAGGGACATGGAGCTCATTATATTCCCTTTCCCATTGTTTTTTTAAATGGAATACTGAATACAAATTATTAATGTATCTGCTATATGAAGCTAGAAGACCACAAAGCAATAGAGTTCTCAGTAAAAATTATATTCAAACTGTAATTCTGTACCCGGTCAAAACTTTTAATCATGAGGGAAAAGCAGATTAAAGGTATTTTCAGACAGTGTCTCTCAAAAAAATTAGCCTCTCGTGTATACTTTTTCAGAAAGTATTGAAAGATGTCCTCCAGCAAAATGAAGGATAAAAACACAAAATACAATGGCCACAGAAAGAGAAGATCCAAACCTGCTGGGAAATATTCAAAAGCAATTCTATTAGGCCTAGAGAGTAAGAATTTCATAAAGTAGTTTGATGGAGGCTTCGATAAGATGGTTCTTAAGAGGGGGCGGGAAGGGGAGACTAATTCACAGATATGTTTGTACTGAAAACTTTTAAGAGCCTAGTGGAAAGAATGGGAAAAGTTATTGACAAGTACTAGAAAACAAAGCAAATAGAAACACAAGACAATTGTTAACTCTAGGAAAAACAAAATTATACAAGGAGGGAGAATGTCACAGTATACAATTTGGCTTACGGTGAACAAAATTTACATAGTCAAAATTAAACACTAAATATTGATTTTGTAAAAAAGTGAGGCCGGATGCAGTGGCTCATGCCTGTAATCCTAGCACTCTGGGAGGCTGAGGTGGGTGGATTGTTTGAGCTCAGGAGTTCGAGACCAGCCTGAGCAAGAGCGAGACCCCGTCTCTACTAAAAATAGAAAGAAATTAGCTGGACAATTAAAATATACACATAGAAAAAAAAAATAGCCAGGTATGGTGGCGCATGCCTGTAGTTCCAGCTACTTGGGAGGCTGAGGCAGGAGGATCGCTTGAGCCCGGGAGTTTGAGGTTGCTGTAAGCTAAGCTGACGCTATGGCACTCTAGCCCGGGCAACAGAGTAAGACTCTGTCTCGGGGGGAAAAAAAAAAAAAGTTATATAGCTATAATGGGTAGACAGAAGAAAAAAAGTGTGACACAGGTGGCTTAACATTAAATATTCATGTACTTTAACAGAAAGTTAACAGATAATGTCTTAAATTTTAAGTTAAATACAAAAGTAGAGTCAGGGTTACCTACCTAGCCTCCAAACTCCCTTTCTTCCTTTGTAACAGAAGCTTATTTTGTTCAGAACCCATCAGCACACCCACCTCCACTGGGAGGTGCCCAGTTCCAGGAGTAGGCCTAATTGGTCTAAATGTAATCCCATTTCCTTTGTATTGAGTGTTTCAGAAATGAGCATTTAACCCATGAGATAAGTATGCCAAAGAGTTCCCAGGCAAAGTTTCCACGTTCTTTTTTTTTTTTTTTTTTTTTTTTGAGACAGAGTCTCACTCTTTCTGTCCAGGCTAGAGTGCCGTGGCGTCAGCCTAGCTCACAGCAACCTCAAACTCCTGGGCTCAAGTGATCCTTCTGCCTCAGCCTCCCGAGTAGCTGGGACTACAGGCATGCGCCACCATGCCCGGCTAATTTTTTCTATATATTTTTAGTTGTCTGATTAATTTCTTTCTATTTTTAGCAGAGACGGGGGTCTCGCTCTTGCTCAGGCTGGTTTCGAACTCCTGAGCTCAAACAATCCGCCCGCCTCGGCCTCCCAGAGTGCTAGGATTACAGGCGTGAGCCACCGCGCCCGGCAGTTTCCACATTCTTACAGAGGCTACAAGAAAAATAACTTTCTTTTCTACGGACATTGCTGTGTATGAATACGACTTCTGACACTGCTGCAGCCACCTAATTAATCTGAGGATGGAGCCTGCCAATGACTAAAAGGGAAGATGGAAAAAACTGGGACCCTGAAGACACTATTGTGCCACCAAATCAATTAGTCTTTGAGCCTATCCCATCTCTGGACTTTCAACTGTAAGTTAAATCCCCTTATTAGAACCAGTTTGGGTTCCATATTTACATCCAAAAGCATCCTGATACAATAAGCATATTATTTAGAAATAGAGAAGTCAATCAAAAAAACAGCTAAAGAATGGAGGTGAAGGTGATTACCTACAGAGCAGAACTGGCCAACAGATGTGCATGGCACCCAAGAGCACAAATGTTTCAGATGCGCCAAGATCCCCTAAAGACCTCAGGACACCTAAAACAGCCTCTTCAATCTTGCCCCTGAAGGCCTTCATGTGAAAAAGTTTGGGAAGTACTGCTGTATAGAATAGGACTGGAGAGCAGTGAAGGTGTGCCTGGGGATGGCTACTTTTCATTATAAGCCTTTCAGTAAGGAGCACAGGTTGAATATCCCTTAACCAAAATGCTTGGGGACCAGAAGTGCTTTGGATTTTGGATTTTTTTTTTCATTTTGTAATTTTTCATTATACTTACCAGTTGAGCATCCCAAATCCAAAAATCCCAAATATGAAATGCTCCAATGAGCATTTCCTTTGAATGACATGCTGGCACTCAAAAAGTTTTGAATTTGGGAGCATTCAGATTTCGGATTTGGGGTGCTCAACCTATATTTGGTTTTTATTACATACATGCTAACAATAAATTCTTAAATTAGTGTGGTAAGCAAAAAGAGGCTAAAGGTCTAATCTATAAAGAGATCATTAATGATAACATAAAGAACTTAATTGAAAGCTATTTCAGAAACAAAACTCAAGGCGGCTTGATAACAGAGTAGATCTGAAAGTGGTAAAGAGGAAGAGTTGCAAGGAGTCAGAGACTACACATAGTTCCTTGGAGACATAACTACTCAATCACACAAAATGAAACACAAAATTGCATTTCATTGTGCATTACTGGTTGGATTATATCAGTTGCTATCTACCGAACTTCAAGTTTTGCAAGAAATTCAAACTGGGAAGCTCAGATACTATTCATAGATACTTAGATACTAAACTAATACTAGAACCCCTTCATTCAACCACATATTACAGGCTGAGCAAGATTCTAGTCCAGGAGACACAATGTGCAAAATGTACATGGTCCCTGATCTCATGCAATTAGTCTGGCATTTGCTAAAACATGCTCCACAGAAGCAATATAGAATAAAAACTAAGAATGAAGGCTGAGGCCTGGTTTGAATACTACCTTATCAAGCACTTTCCATTTTAGGGCAAATTACTTCATCTCTAAGCCTCAGTTTCATCAAAGGTTAAATAAAAACAATACTTTACTAGTGTGGTATATGTATGCTTATAAAGTGTTAAGGGCTTTATAAAGATTGTCCTAATTATGTTAGCAGGTGAGGAAAAGGTTTCCTACAGTATGCTAATGTGAGTTATGACTCTCCAAGCTTATTTCCTTCATACCATCTCAAGGATGAGTATTCTGCAGAGCACATTCTGGGCAAGAGGAGCTTCCTACTGTCTGTCCCGCTTCTAATCCACTAGGATGACTGTTGTGTCCTCATCCCTTCAGCCTCTTAAATTTTTTTACCACTCCTTGGCATCCACTCTGCAAACCTTTATAGTCAGTTACAAGACTACTATGCCTCAATCTTGCCTACTAAACCCTGACCATCTTAGAAACAGAGTATCTTTCAGACTCATTTCTCTAGTACCTAGAAGAATACAGCATAACACTAAAAATGCTTTCTCAAAGAAATAACATGCATTTTACCCTCATTCTTCCAATCATTCAACAAACATTT
Source organism: Indri indri (assembly GCA_004363605.1). Classification (NCBI taxonomy): domain Eukaryota; kingdom Metazoa; phylum Chordata; class Mammalia; order Primates; family Indriidae; genus Indri; species Indri indri. Next base: position 23,139 of record RJWJ010000861.1, read on the forward strand.
AAGGAGTCTTTTATATGCCAATACATTAAGCCCTAAAGATACAGCAGTGAATAAAACATACAGCCTGATCCAAAGAAAGCAGCTACAAAAAAAATAAAATAACGAAACCTATCAACTATAAAATTCAAGTGCAACAACTGATGAAGTGATGAGAAGGAAAAGTTCAGGGTGCTTTGATGGACAGACTCTAAGGTGGCTCCTGTGACCCTGCGTCCTAGTGTTCATGCCCTGTGCAGACCTTCCCCTTGAATGTGGACAGAACCTGTAACTTACTTTTAACCAATAGAATACAACAAAGCCAATGGGACGTCATTTCCACGGTTACAATACATAAGGTTGTACTCCTGTTTTGTTTACTACAGAAAAAAATTCAAAGTGCCCTGCTTAAATGGTAAGCCATAAAATCTTTCAGTGATGATATATTGATTTGAATATAGCAAAACAAAAACAAACATACACAGAACTCACCAGTGTAGGTCAACCTGTTGATTTTACAGAAAAGGAGACAGACTTCCAGAATTAAGTGATTTGCCCAAATCCAGTGATTTGCCACAGCAACAAAACTTTAAAAGTGGAACTTTACAGACAGCACTTTTTTCCTGTATTGAAAAATAGCTCACTCCTAAACCTACTGAATAGAAGTATTTCACAATGATCAATTTTTCTCATATTTATCACAAACAATGTGCTGACTGTGCTTACAAAGATTGTGTTCATCATGCTTACAAATCATATATATGATATATGATTTCTAAGTCTTTGACTAAAGACCTGAATTTATAATTCAAAAAAAAAGAAAAAAAAAATATCGCACACCTGTCTTGCAAGGTGACTCACTTTCATTGCTTTTGCGAAAGTAAATGTAAATGGCCACATTGGAAAGAACCACATGGCAAGAACCTGAGGGGAGATGCAGCAAGAAACTGAGGCCTTCAGTTTGATAGTGCACAAGAAAAGAATACTGCCAGCCACTTGAGGTTAGAAGAGATCTTTTCCCCAGTCAAGTCTAGTCAAGACCACAGCCTCCACCAGTATCTTTATAGCTTAAGATCCTAAAGCAGAGGACCCAGCAAAATTGTGCTCAGACATCTTATCCACAGAAACTGTTGAGACAATAAATGTATATATATGTATATACACACATATATTTTTCTTTTTAAAGAGATGGGGTCTTGCTCTGTTGCCCATGCTGGAATGCAGTGGCGCAATCATAGCTCACTGCAGCCTCAAACTCCTGGGCTCAAGCAATCCTCCCTCCTCAGCCTCCTGAGTAGCTGGGACTACAGGTGTGAACCACCAGGCCCGGCTTATGTATGTATATGTTTTAAGCTGCTAACTTTGTGGTGGTATCATTAGGTAACAAGAGATAAATATACTGTTGCACAATAAAGTTCTTCCACCATATCCCCACTGTTTTGCTGAAATAGTGATTTTCAACTACTATACATCAAGCCAACTTCAGGTCAGTCACAACTATTCTTAAGCAAAACTCATGTACCAAGATGTCAACATTAACCACAATCTGCTCCTACATTCTATGATAGCCACTTTAACAACCTTGTCTGCTAATTCCATTATCTCTGTCATTTCTTTCTATTGACTGAGTTTTCTCTCCCATATCTTTAGATTCACTAATCTTTTCTTCTGTAATGTCTAACATGCCATTAATGCCACCCAGTGTATTTTTCATGTCACATATTCCAGTTTTCACAACTAGAAGTTTGATCTGGGTCTTTTTTATACCCTCTATGCCTCTGTTTAGCTTTCTGAACATATGGAATACAGTTATAGTAACTGCTTTAATGTCCTTGTCTGTCAATTCTAACATCTGTGTCAGTTCTACACTGGTTTCAACTGATCTCCTAATTATGAGTCATGTTGACCGGCTTCTTTACATATTTACTACTAATTTTTGACTGGACGCTGGACATTTTACATTGTTAGTGTTGGGATCTGTTATATTTCTTCAAAGAGTGTTAGACAATGTAATGGCAAGCAATTACATTACTTTCAGATTAGTTTGCTCCTTCCAAGGCTTCCTTTTAAGCTTTTTTCAGACATAGATAGAGCAGCCTTTACCTTAAGACTGGTTTAGCCCCACTATTAGGACATTACCTTTTCGGGGTCTCAAAAAACCCTGCATTTAATGAAATCTTTCCATTGTGGCTGTAAGGTACTCAAATAATTCTCAGCCTTGTGTAACTCTGAGAACTGATCTGCTTACAGCTTCCCCAGAAATTATTCCTTTATAAAACTGCATCTTACACATGTACAGATTGGTATGCAGTCAAACATTTAAGGTGACCACTAAGCAGATGTGTAGAACTCTTTCTCTGCCATAGCTCCCTCCTCTCTCAAACTCTGCTCCTCAAATTAGGTCCACTTTGGTCTTCCCTAACTCCAATCTTCGTTTCCTCAACTCACTGAGGCCACATGGCTCTATATAGGATCCCTCTCCCTCACTGAGGTCTGAAAAGTGCCTCCAAGAAGAATGCTGAGCCAGCATGGAGCTCACTCATTTGGTTCCCATCTGTCAGGGATCACAGTCCTGTGCTACTTATTATCCAATATCTGAAAAGTTATTCCCTGTGTTTCGTCCAGCTCTGTGAGTGCAGGGATCTTGTCTGTCTTGTCATTTCTGCATCCCTAACACCTAGAACATATCCTGACCAAGAAGAGGTACTCAAATTCAGCAAATCAATTAAATCAAAAAACAGTTTTACAAGTATTTCACTCAATATATACCGGGCACTCTTCTCATTACTATAATAAATTCTAATCTAGATGCAGGTAAGCCTGACCATGAAGAGTTCCTTCTAATTATCTACTATCTTAATCAGCATTATCCAAGTAAAGGTTCTTAGTTGCACACAAAAGAAACTAGCTCTGGTTTGGCTTTGTTTAACCTGAAAGAAAGTTATTAAAGTATCATAGGCAACTAACAGAAAACCCCATAAGGGCCAGGCAGGAATGCTACATAGTCAAGAACACCCAAAATTCAAACCACAGATCTGGTCCAGTGAAGACAACACAAGATTCAGTCACTGCAACTTGTACTGATACCACCAACACCAGGAACTAAATGTTACAGCTGGAATTTCTATGATTGCTGCCTCTGGAAAACAGATATAGCTGTGACACCCGCCCTCGCCCACTCCCTTGCACTACAGAACACAGACTCTACAAAGTGCCTGCTTCTACAAATCACTGGCTTCTGAGGGAAGTCGGGCACAGGCAGGAGAGGCAGCCTCAGGTCACATGATTGCACCCCAACTGCGAAAGAGGCAAGGAAAGTGAGCAATCGGCTTGCATAATGGAGAGAGATCTCTATTTCCCACCAAGACTTCTAAGGTATAGAAGTCCCTAAACACAGAAAGGTGTTAGATTTTCTTGTTTATCATCCAAAAGACTAATGAACCAGTGGCAAAAGGCATCAATCCCAGCATGCCAAAACTTTCATCAATTTCTTCAAATAACGAGTTACAGAAACTATGTTTCTTTTCTCTCTAAATGTTTAACTTTAGGGCACTTAACTGTTCACTGGGCTTTTTATTATCTGGAGGTAGCATTTGCAACTCTACTATGATTAACCTAAAACAAATTTACTTCCCTGCATTTTAGTTTTCTAACCTATAAAATAGGGATAATACCAATTATCTTGTAGGGTTGCTGAGAGTATTAAAATAACTAATAATGAATTACCCTGGTATTACCTACCCCGCCCACCCCCATGTTACTGGAGATAAAGCAACGAGCAGCTTATAGTAGTCTAAAATGTTGCCACCAAAACTGAGTTCAAGACTAAATAAATAAATAAAACCGCTCACTCAAGCCAAAAGCCAGGTTTGCCTTTACAATTCTCTCCAGTTAGCTCTGACTGTATTGAAAAGCTTCATGAGGGCAGGGACCACATTTGTCCATCTGATTCACTATGTCCCAAGCACTTGGCATAAGACCAGGCACAGAGAGGAGACCTTCAACAAATTATCTGACCATTTACTATGGAAACTAGTCACTGAAAAGGGATGTAAATCCACACTGGAACAAATCCCTTACAACCTTTTAAAAAGCTCATTCACCTGACAAGATCAACAACTTCAAAAATTTTCTAACTACAAGATTCATTCTTTTGAAAACCTGTCCATATGATGAACTTTCCTTCAGTCATTCCTCTTGTTCTGCTGTCCAAACTTGAAGTAGAAGTTAAAGCCAAAAAGCATCCAAACAAACCACTTTCTTAACTTTTCTGTCACTTTTTAAATAAAATCAAAGCTAGAGCTTATTTTAACTGTGCATCTGACAGCTACTACAAATGCTGGATCTACATTCCAGTTATCATTGCTAAATGAACTTTGTTATGTTGGCTAGGAATGGTAAAGAATATCCAGGCTGATTCCTCTCCACAGTTCAAAACCACTCCAAATGACCACTGAGGACTGTACCCATTTCAATAAACTACTAAAATTTATGTATTCCTTTAATATAGATGGCAGAAACTTTCCACTCCACATTTCCAATATCTAGCTCCCTATACATAGAAGGCATTTCATATGCATTTGCTGAGTTAATCTGCAAATAAATAACTTTCTTTCTCTTAACTATGTAGAGCTTCCCAATCATATATTTTTAAAAACCTCGCCTTTTCCTTTTTCTTCAAGGCTCCCATATTCCCTGCTCAGCTCTTACTCCAAGTGGGCAAACATCCCTTTGCTGTATGTCTTTGGTCCTTGAGACCAACTAGTAAAGATCAAAACATGTAGTTCATCGATTCATTCAACAAATATGTGCTTACTATGTGCCAAGCACCCTGCCAACCCCTGGATTGTAAGAAGGAGCAAAACCCTGCTGCACCTGATCTCTGGAGGGCATTAATCAAATAAGCACTAAAAAAATTACCAACTCTGATAAGCATTATAAAGGAGGAGTACAAGGAGACATGGGCTTTTTTGAAACGAAAAGCTGATGGGGGATGGGGGGGAACTTCCCTGACAAATTGGTATCTCAGATGAATTTGAAGGAGGAAAAGAAGTTAACTAAAAGAAAGAGGCAATGATCCCAGGCCAAGGAAGCAGCATGTGGAGAGACTAAGAGCTAGTACAGCCACATGATCCACAGACCTGTGAGATGAAACCCTAAGCAAACTGGGGCCAGATCATTCAGGTAGGGAGTGGCTTACAGGTCCTGTGACTACTTTGGTCTTCACCCTAAAAGTCATAATAAATTGTTAAAAAGGTTTTTCTTGAAGGACAGAGAATTTTCATCTGTTTGCTCAAATCTCTCTTCCATGTCTGCCCACTCCAGTAAACTTTCCTTATTCCTTGACTTTCCCTATATGCCAGCATCCTTACATATCCTTGTCTTTGTCTTATTCAGCAAACAGCCTTGCTCCAAACTGTCTCCCATGAATCCTAAGACTCCCGTCTTCAATGTTTTTCCCTCTGCATAGCTGACTCTAATATTGCTGAGTAACTATAGGCCTTCATGCCAATTCCTAGGTAAATGTACCTACTTTACTGTTGTTATGAACTGTAGTATAGAACCATAATAAGGAAATGAAAAAAATTAAATTATAAAATACTCAATGAGATCCTATTAGTTTTCTTATAATTGCTGTTTTGAAAAACTTTTACAAAACAATCTTTTATATCATAGAACTGTCAAAAGTACTCTAAAACGAGACAAAAAATTTTGACCTTCAAAAAACACCAAAAATTATTCAATTTCATAGACTCTATGTTCCCTTTAATGAAAATTTAATTTATGTCTATTCTAGACTGAGTCCTTAGGCCTACTCGACAGACTTAAAGATTACCCGCTACAGAACATAACTTCCTTCCATGACGGCAAAGACAGGGGAAGCCTTTGTTTTAGCACTGATTCCCAGGCCCTAGTTCCATGTTTGGCATTAGCAGGTACTCAATAAATAGTTTTCTCACCCTGTAAGATAAATTGCTCACATACTCAACTACTCTCTATTTTCCAAACCATGAATTATGATACAACCTTTTCCCTTCCAGATTCACAGCTTTAAACACTGCCTTCTCCCACTGCCCCATTTTTTAGCTCATCCTTTATGGTGCTGCAAATTATTTCTATCTGTTCCTAATGGATGGTCTGAACTACTAGAATGATTCTATCTTCAGTTCTTCAACAGCTCCTTCAGGTCCTCTCAGTAGGACACACTCTCTCCACTGTCCCACTAAACCAATCATCAGTCACTGCACTCCTAGAACCTCTTTTACCATACTACCAACAAAGTTTAATTCTCTCCTTTTTTCTCCGAAAAACCTGGCCACATTGCTCTTTGAATTCAGAAATACTCACTTTGTTCTGCTGAAAACTGAAGTATAATTAGAAATTTTTTTAAGGTTTTCCCATCTGTCTTCTAATTTTCACCTCTTCTAACTCCCATTAGGTGCCTATACAACGAATGTGTCCTGCTTTCAAAACACTTTCTTACAGCGTCATCTTTCTCTAACCCAGAGAAAAACTTTCAATCACCCCAAATTCAAATTCCTTATAATAATTAACACTCATCACTCACATTTCTATTACAATTGTCCCCATCCCTCCCTGAGCATACCAAGTGTGGTGCGCTCTCGCTCAAATGCGTGTGCGCGCGTGTGTCTCTCTCTCTCTCTCTCATACATACGCACACACATACTCTCCCATGCTCTCCAGGCACGTGACTCTGTCACTCTCCAAAGTCGCTTCCTTTCCCCCACCACCACTGGATGCCCACATGGCCTACTCTAGTAGACTGTCAGGTCCTCAGGTTCCACCGTAAAAAGCTTATCCTTTCTTCAAGTTCGAGATCCAGTCCCATCTCCTCCACAACTGCATGCTCAAATCCCCAGAACTGTCTTACTCCCATGTGCTCTTCAGGTTCCTCACACGGCAGTATCTCTGTTAGCAGCCATAGCCTTACCTGTGTTAATGTCTTTTATACACACATCTATCTCAACACTAAAAGCAGAGATAACCAAATTTTATTCACTTCTGTAGTCAAAAGCTTCCAGCACCCTCACATATCTTATGCAGAGAACACTCAAATGTTTCTTCAACTGAAGAGGAACAAGAGTCCCCTTTTCTGCAGGCATTTACAACTTATCAAAACGTCAGTTATTTATTCAACACAGTAAAAAAATAAAAGAAAACCAGAAAATATTTTCACTACAGTATATATTTGACAAAGAATATTTTGTTATTTAAAATAAAAAGCTTATAATACCATTTAAGATGTTCAAACTCAGTCATAATTAAAGTAATGCAAATCCAAAGTAGACATAATTATTCACCTATTAAACTGACTTTCCTTTTTTGCTGGACACCACCGATTGGATAAATTGGCAAAGATTTAAAACTTCGATAACACCAGTGTTGGTGAGATTTGGGAAACTATGCACTCTCAGATATTGCTGGTGAAAGTATAAATTGGTGCTACTTTTTGGAAGACAATTTGGCAATACATATTACAGTGTGCATATACCTGGCGAACCAGCAATTCTCCTCGTGAATACATATCCTATGGCCAATGCTCACAGAACACAATTATATGTACAAGGAAATGCATTGCAACATTGTTTAAAAGAGCAAAGTATGAATTTAAAGGCCCTTCAGTGGGGACTGACTAAATAAACTGAAGTGCATCCATAAAATGGAATATTTCCCAACCATTAAAAACAACAGAGAAAATCTATCAGCTGATACAGGAATATTTCTAAGATTATACCAAGTAAAGAGCTGAAGTTGCAAAACTGTGAGTTTAGTATGATCCCATTTAGTTTTGGTTTTAAGAGCACAGACACTGTGTACATACACACACCCTAATGTCTATTCGCTTAAAAACAATGGGATCATACTAAACATACAGTTGTGTACTATAATACATATTAAATGTATAATATATAATTGTGTGTGTGTATAAGTATAGAACATTTCTGGCAGGAAAAACTGAATAGTTACTACCTATGGAACAGAGGAAGGGGGGAGATGATTGACACACCATTCCATAGGGCTTGATTTTTTTTAAACTATGAATATATACTACTTGCTGACCTTTAAAAACTAGAATTTCCCAGGTATTAGAACTGTACCTTATATTATATGCCTGATATGCTGTAAGACCGTTCAAACAGGAGCCCATAAACAAGTGATAAAATAAGAACAAAGTGGGCCCTAGGCAGAATTATCCAGTGTCATAACCAAGTCTCAGTGACTGGAAGCCATCAAGAGGCAGGCTAATGCAACCAATCTCTAGCCACCAGAGAATCCTCACATGAACCTTGGCATGACTAAACACCACAAGCTGACATTTCTCAAACACCCCTCATCTTCCTCAAGAAAGAACACATGTACTGTACTCTTCCCTCCTTCTTTCCAAAAAGCTTAGTGCAGATGCTAATCTCTGATATTTAAAATGACAGTCAGCTAATTGATAAAAATAAAGTGTTAACCTCGGAAATCCAAATCTTACCTTAATCTAATGGAATGAATTCCAACAACGAAAACTGCAAGGAAAGAGATGAAAAGGAAAGTAGTAATCTTGGGACAAGACCCACCTTTGTTCCTTCTAATCATGACAAGTAAGTGGCTTCCTATATCCATCTATCGTAATGCTGTACATACACTGCCCACTATAGCAATGACATTAACAATACCTTACTTAAAAGCTTCAACTTCTCACCTTTAAATATTCATTTGACTAACTGATTATTTTTCTACAGGGCTAAAAGGACAACTGAGCCAACCATTTACCAGAAAGGAGCTTACATATAAAAAGGTACATTGGGATGTCTTAGGGATGGCAACTATCATACAAGGCATACAGGTACAGATATATCTATCCCTTCATCTGTAGAAAGAACAAAAAAACAGGAATCAGGAAAAATAATGCTAGCCCCAGGCCTGCTTATTCTGAGGTACTGGTTAGTCACTTAGCTTCTTCGCATCCATTTCCTTTCTATTATGTGAGAAAAGAATTATATCAGTGTTTCTCAAAATGTTTCTACTCCACCAGGATTACCTGGGGTCCTTACTAAGAAAGTAGATTCCAGAGCATCACTCCAAATCCACAGAAAGAGAAGTCTGGGAATCCTACAACTTTGACAAGTTACCTAGAACTGTGGTCCCCAACCCCCTGTATGCAGCCTGTTAAGAATGAGGTGCACATTATGGCCTGAGCTCTGTGCCCACACCCCCTTCCCAGAAAAAACTGTCTTCCATGAAACTTAGGAACCAGCAAGAGGTGAGAGGCAGAGAAGCCGACAAAGCTTCATCTGTATTTACAGCTGTTCCCCATCGCTCCCTCACTGCCTGAGCTCCTCCTCAAACCACCCCCCCGACCCGCCACCCCCAGGGAAAAATTGTCTTCCATGAGAAACCAGTCCCTGGTGCCAAAAAGGTTGGGGACTGCTGCTCTAGAAGACTGTTTGAGAACCATCAGTTTTCCCAAGTCCCTACTAGATCTAATAACACTCTATAGTTCAAAGGAATCTTAGATCTTCCTCTTTGTTCAAACACACAGAAATTAAAGAAGAGACTGGATAGATATAAATGTATCTTTAAACATCACTCTTAGGCCAGGCGCAGTGGTTCATGCCTGTAATTCTAGCACTTTGGGAGATTTCTTGAGCCCAGGAATCTAAGACCAGCTTGGGCAATAATGAGACCCCATCTCTAGAAAAAACAAGAAAAATTAGCTAGGTGTGGTAGTGCACTCCTGTAGTCTCAGGTACTCAGGAGGCTGAGACAGGAGGATCACATGAGCCCAGGAGTTTGAGATTGCAGTGAGCTACAATGACCCCTGCACTCTAACCCAGGGAAAAGAGAGACCTTGCCCCCCAAAATAAATAAATAAATAAAAATAAAATAAACATCACTGCTATCATCCTTCTTGCAACATTCAGTGACTCAAACATTTAATGGAATCCTGACAAGGTGCCAAGTGTTATTCCAGCATTATTTGCCGAGGATATGAGCAGGAATACATACAGCACAGTCCAATAAGGCTATAAAACCAAATCCAAAAGCTTGGACTCCAAATATTGTTTACATATGATTATAATCATAGCAATCAAGAATGTTTCTATCAGAAAATACAGCGTCAGTAAAATAATATGCTACTAGACCCAATATCCCTTCACTACTAAAAGCATAGCTCCATTTTTCTAACTTGACTATATATGTACATATTGCATAAGTGACAATCTATTTGAATTTGTATACCATAGTTCAAAAGATTAAAGACCAAATACAGAAAATAAAACTTACTAACCAGTGCAATAAGTTATCTTTTCAAAGTTTACTTCTGGAAGTTTCTTCCAAAGCATTTGAAAGTGTGACAGGCAATGATTAATTATCCCTTATTCTCTCCTTCAGCAGACACAGATTTTCAGGAAAGATCTACCTTACCAAAAACTACATATCCCACCCTTCTTTGCATCTAAATATGGCCGCATGACTAAGTTCTGAGCAACAGAGTGTGAACAGAAGTCACGTATGTAACTTCCAGGTTTGTCTTTAAAGACAAAGGGTGTGCCTTCCCCACGCCCTGTTCCTGGATGGTGGATGTGGTGGGTTGCTGTCTTGTACTATAAAGAAAATGGTATCTCCTTAAGCAAAGGAAAGCAACAAGACAGAGGAACCAAGGTCCCTCATATCACGGAGCTACCATACCAGCCTTAGATTACTTATACTGTTGTTTTCTGAAGGAAAAATAATTTTTTTTTATTTCAGCATTTTATGGGGGTACAGATGTTTAGGTTATGTATGTTGCCCTTGCCTCCCCACTCCCCCACAAATCCGAGTTTCCAGTGTGCCCATCCCTTGGATGGTGCGCACTGCACTCTTTGTGTATGCAAATACCCATCCCCTCCTCCCCCCTTCCCCCTCCCCACTGCCTGGGAAAAATAAACTTTTCATTTCAGCCACTGTACTTAGCCACACACAGGCCCAATTTACATTCTAACTAATACATATAGAAAGTTCAAATTTACAGTCATTATTAAATAATAGTTACCTACCAATTCAGCAAAGCTGAAACTCTGTTTTTTTAATTTTATTTTAGGCACAGGGTCTCTGTTGCCCAGATTGGAGTGCAGTGGTGCTATCATAGCACACTACAACCTCAATTCCTAGGCTCAAGTGATCCTCCTGACTCAGCCTCCCAAGTAGCTAGGACTACAGGCACACGCCACCACCATGCCCAGCCTAAAATTCTGAAAGTAAGAATTATTCTTACTTTAAGTCACAATAAAGCTTCCTGTTGGATAGCCCAACTACAGAGATTATTGCTACTGTACCATCATCTTATATTTACACGGTATTTTACGCTCTGACAAAGCACCTCATTATAGTATCTCATTTCATACTCTCGAAATCCTGGGCAGGGTAGGTAGTGCTGCCTACATTTGGCATACAGGATACTGACGGGAGGAGACACTGTTTTGCCCAAGATTACAATGCTAAGGATTGGTACTAAGGCAGGATGCAACATACAGGTTCCTCATTCCATCATTCAATGTACATACACATATAACACCACCTGCTACATGCTGCAGTTATTACAGTCATGATCAAGCACGCTCCTGTAATCCCATCAATTTGGGAGGCTGAGGCAGGAGGATCACTTGAGACCAGAACTTTGAGGCTGCAATGTACTATGATCAAGCTTGGGAACATAGCAAGACTTCTATTTCTAAAAAAAATTTTTTTTCCTAAAAAAGACTTATTCCTGTCCAAATGAACCTTACAATCTAATGCAGTGAAAAAGAAAGACATTAAGTGAAAAATTACATACATGAATATATATGAATAATTATATAGCTATTGGCAATAAGGGTTGTGAAAGAAAAGCAGAGGGTCTTACTTGGCCAAGAAGAATGTGTGGCCAAGGAATCTCATCTGGACTGGAGTTTGGGGAAGACCTTTCTGAAGAAGTAATATTTATGCTGAGACCACAGCCTGAGCGTGAATGAAGAAGAGGAAGGGAGGGAAAAGGGGAGAAAGAAGGCCATGAAGAAACTGACATGCATTACCTCAATCTTCTCAAGGATCCTATGGTATGATCAACCCCATTTTATAGATGAGGAAATTGATACAGTGAAACCACTGTGCCTAAAGTCCCATTGTCAGCAGAGCCTGTGAGACTCCAGATCTACCTGACTCTGGAGCCTCTGCTCACTGTCTCACAGGCAGGTAATCTTTGCAGAACATTATGCTGCCTCAACTGCCATGTATAACTAGATAACAAGCAGATTTTGGATAGATGTTACAGTTTGAGCATTTTTTGACCCAAACACATGCCAAGATTCAAACCTTAACCATAAATATCCATAAAATTTTAAAAATAAAATCAACTCTTATCACTGGAAATTCTATGTACTTAGAAAAATTATGGGGTTATTTAATGACCAGGGGTGCTATTTAAAATAGAGTTGAAGATGAAAAGCAGTTTCATTCCATATTATACCAGTTCACTAGGCCCCGCCCAAAAGATCAATTTAAACATTTCAACTATGAGATAAAATTCATTAACAATTCATCAACAAGAATAAAGACATTTTAAACCATTACTAACTGTATATCAGGTATGAGCACATGTCAAACAAAAAGTATATGTTTGTCAAAACTTAATTTTAACACTAATACAAACTTTTAAAAAATTACCTTCTAGAAGAGAAGATAAATAGATCTGGCAGAAGAACCAAATGCCAGCAAGCCAAAATGGTTCTATATTAGCAAATGTATGCCTACGAGGAACCATATCATTTTAGATGTTCAATGTAACGTATTATCTCCAATAAAGAATTTTAACTCATTACAGAACTATAGAAGTAGGATTTCAAAGCAAAAGCGGAACTTTTAAAAAACTTTAGCTGGTTTACACAATGCAATATTCCTAAGTCATTTTGTTTTCAGATACCAAAATAAATAAATATATAAAAGAAACTAAGGCTGTTTATAACCACTAACAAGCAAGATTTGTCTTCAATTACCCAATACGAACCTTAAATTATTATTTTAATCATGTGAAGTCTACATTTCACTTTCAAGCACCCAATGGTAAAACTCTGCAACCCTAGCATAACATTACAGCATTGACATAATGCAAGATTTCAAAGGAGTTTTTCACCTGGCAGCAAATGAGGAAAAATTTTAGGTAATTTAAAATAATTTGACAATTTTTCCAAGTAATTAAATACCAATTTTAACTCCCCAAAATTTTTAATTCAAAATTGAGCAAACTTTGGGTTATGAAGTATCACAACTTCTCTAACCATAGAAAAACTGCGCAAAAGTCAAGATAACATATAGTAAGAAATCTTTTAAAAGGCATAACCACTAGGTATACATAAGGTGCTATTATGCTAGTCACACAATTCATTTTGACAGAGCAAACTGCTAGTATCAAGTTTCAGGTGACCATGTCTGATAGTTTTGAGTAGTATCTTTACTTCTAAATCAAAAATAGACAAGTAATATCAGAGGTAAAACCACCAAAACACTCTTCAAAAGAGAATAAAGATTATTAGCACAGTTTAAACTACTGCTTAAGAATACAATAAAACGACTAATAAAGTTTTGAGAATGAAAAACCAAGTTCTTCATAAAGACTCTTTCAGGAAATTCTGCGGTTTTGCTGGGTTTGGATACTAAAATGTTTTCTTGGGAGTGGGGGGTAGAGGAGAAATTGTCTGTGTATGTAAGAAACGTGAAAGTTCTTTACAGTAAGAAGTTAATGCCAAAGCAAAGACAAACTGACACACACCTAATCACAAATACCAAGAAAGTCACAAATCAAGCTGCTTCTTCCATTAGTCTTGTTTTTAATATCCTACATAAGACAATTCCATTCTCACCCATAATACAGTTACTTCTATCTGAATTTTCTTCCCAGCACTAGATACTTGCTAACCATAAACATGCATGTGAAAACACCTCTGGGCAGTGTAACTTTCTGAACTATTACTTTTTAAAGTAAAATTGTTTACAAGTAATAACCAAGATTCAACACAAATTAACATTTTGTGTAGTTACAAAACAAAATGCATGCCAGAGGTCATTGTATATATCATGTTTATAACGTTATCTTGAATTTTGCTTTTGCAAATATTCATAGCATTACAAAAACCTGTGTAAATTATTTAAATACCTTGTTGCACTTACCACTCCACCCCTACAGCTTTAAGTCATAAACCAGTAACTCCATAAATACAACTAAAAATACAATATTCTACATGGAAAAAAATTTTTAACCAATGGTCTTTTATACTATTCACATTCCCTAACAAGATATTGCACTAAAATGGAATATTTTCATTTATCTTAAATAACAGTGCCTCTAAAAAATTGGACTAACTTATTTTTAAATTCCTAGCACATAGTAATTTTGTATGTTTGTTTCCAGTAAGTCCCACCAAAATGTCTTTAAAATGTTTAAGAAATGATCTTATACCTAAATTTCAAATTCTTCACAATAACAAATATCTCACTAGATGATTTAATACTGTCCCCACCCCTACCAACAATTACCATTCATTCATTCAAGTCTATTTCTTCAAATCTAACATCTTTCAACACCCACCAGCTATAAAGCAGTGTGCCTTGACCTTTACAAACACAAGGAGTGACCCCTTCTCCTATAATAATTAATTTGAGCTTATGCCTCTCTTGAGATAAAACTGAACTTTTTATACCCAGGTTTACAAAACCCGGTGTAGACACTGACAGGAGGAGTACTTAACTTTCTGGCAAGGTTTGCAGTCTAAATAAATTTGGACAGCTACCATAAACACCACTGCTATGCCAAGGCAAATTCTCCGAAAGTACTGGGGTACTTTAAGTTACATTAAAAATCTTAACTAAGCTTTTTTTTCTTAACCGCTGTTTCTTTGAAATAATCTTCAGTTTAAAACCTTAGCACGCGAAATTTTAGCTCTAGTCCCATATTTGTAAAAAGTCTTATCTGAAAATAATATTCTCTTAAAGTAACTGATAAAGGTATGAGAAATTTAAGAAAACAAAAGCTAAAGGTAATCCCATTAAATTGATATTAAAACACCCCAAAATCCGAGTACTAAAGATATTCATTCCTAAGCACTGCGGATATGTAAAGTATAAAGGGTCATTAAGTATTCAAAGAAAAAAATGACTAAAAATACACACAAAACTTTTTTTATGACTCATCAATACTTAGGATGCCTATAATCGAAATTAAGTGTGAAGAACAAAATACACCACGGAACATTTTTTAATTCCTTATATTAAAAAACTGGCGACATGGTTTTCTTTACGGAAAAAAAGAACTGAAAAGTTTCTCAACCTTTCCTTTCCACTTCTGCAACCAAAAAGGTAATTCCACACTAACAACTACACGTGGACACAATCTCTCAGTTAGAACCCTGAGTCATTACACACGAATCGCTCCAAAATTTGCCAGTATTTATAATAATGAGTTATAACCTAGTGTTTAAGAGCCCAGGCCGGCTACAGACTCCTGGCTCTGAGATGTAAGACCTTAGACCAGTCAATGCCCCTCTCAGTTTTCTCTTCTGTAAAATGGGTAAGAGTTCCTACTGGTAGGATAAGCAGGTTAATACACATAATAAAGCCCTGAGAATAGTGCCTGACACTATTCGTCCTAATCTTCAAGTGAGTTTGAAAACAATGTCATAAGACATATTTTCTGACAATGTGGTCGGAATTCAAGAACCAAATACTGCTGGCATTCAAGTGCTGCACCTAGATTACAGGATTCATATAATCTAGGGTTGGGCGAAAGGCACAGACACGTAGTCCGAGTCCCTGACTCACTAATTTCACCATTTTTAACTATCTGAGACTAGGGAGGAACCTTTCTTTCGCTAAGTGTAGAGATATTCAGCAGCTTTGGTGGCTCCGAAGCAAGAGTGGGTTTGTGCCTATAAATAGACCCGTGAAGTTTTGTTGCAATGCACAGGTATCAATTCTAATTCACGTCTCCTCAACCACCAACTCCTGCGGCTGCTAAGGAGGTCATCTCCTCATCTCGAGTGGCCGGGATTCCTTGCACTCCCCGCCCAACTTCAGAGCACACCGAGTCCCCCTTGCTCCAGCGCCGACCCCAAAGGGCCGCCGCGGGAGCGGGCTTCCGACCTTCGCCGGCGCCCAGCCTAGCCCTGCTGTCCTCGCCTACCCGGCAGCCAGCCCCATTTTCTTAACCCGTGCATTGTCCTTGCGAAGAACCCCGGCGGTTCCCACACTGGTGGGGACCGAGAGGAGGGACGAGGGAGGAGCTGGGGGAAGAGGATGAGGAGGAAGAGGAGGAGGAGGAAGAAGACAACCTCCACCCCTTCGCTCGGGCGACCAGTGAAGGTCTGGCGCTTTCTTCGGCCCCCCAGGCCCCGGCTCCCGGGAGGCCGCGGCCCCCGCTCCCACCCTCCGCAACTTTCCCTCCGCTCGCACCCGCCTTTCCTCCGGGACCGGGCCTTCGGGCTTCCTCCCCCGGCGGCCGGCCCCGGGCCGGCGGCGCCTCCTCCTAAAATGGCAGGTCCCTCCCTCCGCCCGGCCGGCCTCGGCGCGGGCCCGGCTGCAGGCCGCCGGAGGAACCGAGCGCCAGGCCGGGCGGGGTCGCGGCCGGGCCGGACACTCACCGGGACGATGGCGGGGCGCTCGCGCCGCTTCCTCCGGTGAGTCTCAGCCTCCGGCTCCCGCGCGGCGCTCCCGCCGCGGCCTCCGCAGCCAGCGCCGCCCCGGCCGCCTCTCTCCGCCCCCGGCGCTCCCGGGTCCTGGCCGCGCAGCAGCCTGCTCAGTCTCTCTCCGGCTCGCGGTTCCAGTGGCGCCCGGGGCCGGGGAGGCGACAGCCCCCTCCCCGGCAAATACCGCAGTCCCCGGACCCCGAGTCCCGGCAGCGGGGCCGCGCGGCCCGGCCCGGCTCTGAGGGCGGCGGCGGCGAGGCCGGGCGCCGAGTGGCGGCCGCTCCCGGCAGCTTCTTCCCGAGGAGGATTTTGTAAATCTCACAAAATGGCGCGCGCTCCGAACCTGCGCAGCGAGAAGCGCCGGGGCCCGAGCGGCGGCGGCGGCGGCTCCTCCGCCAGGAGAGCCCGAACCGCCCGCCCCCGAGTCCCCGCACAGACAGACAGACACTCGCACACACACTCACACACGCACGCACACTCGCCCTCGCACACGCTCACTCGCACACACACTCGCACACTCACACCGGTCCCGCCCGCTCGCCGGCGGCGGCAGCGGCACCAACAGCAGCAGCAGGAACAGCAGCAGCAGAAGCGGCGGCGGCGGCGGCGCCCGCACCCCCCGCTCGGGGTGTCCGCTCCCTGAGCCCGACCTGGGCCGCGATCAGCAGCAGCGACGGCAGCAGTCTCCCCGGATACCCCCGCCGCGGTTGCCGCCGCCACCCCCGCCTCACTCCAATGGGGCTTTTTATTATTATTCGGGCGGGAAGCGAAAGGGTTTAAAAAAAAACCAACCAACAAAATGGCGACGGACCGACCCGGTCGCTATAGCAACTGTCAATCAAAACGCAAAACCCCGGCTGACGTGCTGACGTCCTCCTCCCGCCCCCCAGCCCGAAGCCGGCGGGCGGGGCCTGTTGCTCGGGTAACGGCAGATTCCGTTCCCTCCTTTCCCTCTCCCCCTCCGTCCCGACCAACCACCCAACCCCCTCAGGTCACGTGAAGGATAAATTCGGAGCTCGGGCCCGCTACGAGTGTCAGAGGAGGGCGCGTGATTCGCCCGGGGGAGGGGAGAGAAGGGGGACGGACAGGCCGAAGGAGGGAAGGGGAAGGGGAAGGGAAGGGGGGCGAGGCGGTGGCCGGGCCTGTGCGCGAGCGCCGCCGCCTCCCCGGCCCTTTCGCCCCGCCCCGCGCCCGCCGCGCCCGCCGCGCCGACTGCGGCCCGGGGAGCGCGCGCGGCCTCCCGCGCCGCCGCCGCCCCCGCAGCCCCGCGCTTCCGCGTCGGGCTCCCGCAGCCCCGCCTGCGCCGGGGGGAGGGGCGCGCGCGGCTGCCGGGCGGGGTGGGGGCCGGGGGGCCGGGGCGCCGCGGCCTTCGGGGTACCGGGGGAACCTGCCTGGCGCGCCCAGGCCCGAGGCTCTCCCCGCGGTGTGGGCGCGGCGCTCGCCTTTCTGCCGGGGGAGCGCGCCGGCCGCGAACGTCCACGGATTTAAACTGTTCTTCGAAGGGCTCGCGTGCCCCCTTCGCCGGAAAATGCGCACGGAGGCCGGGGTGGGGGCGGGGAGGAGGCCGCCTCCACGTTTCAAACAACTCAGGAATTCCGGACGCTTCGCCCGAGTCGGGGGTGGCACTGCGGCGGACACCTTGATAAAACCTGCCGCTTGGTTTTTGTAGCTCCCAATACCAGCCTTCAAAAATTACGGACGGAGCCATCATTAAAACTTTTTTAGGCTGTGCACGCTCTCCCCTACCTTCCCATCTGTTTCAAACCCGTCCCCGTGGTTCTGGGCGCAGCCTGCCTCCTCCATCGGAATGCCACTTAAAGGAATTCTCTTGTGCTATTACTGTATCCTTGTCGCCCAACTCCCTGTTTTATTTTCCGTACACCTTCTCAATTTCCAGATTCTTGATTTGCCCACTTGTCCTTAACAATCAAAACTCTTTATTAATATTCTGGCCTTCGTTTATTTTTATTCTGTCTACCCCTTCTGCCTGGCTAAATATTGCTGGATGTGCTCCCTAGGCATTAAAACCGAAGTATGCTGTGCTGGCTACTTTGTAATTAGTAGAGAGCCACCAGCTAAAAATTGTATTTTATACCAACTCTAATGGCATTTAATAATTGTATAGCTAAAAGGGGGTGTATATATACATACCATTTTACACCACAAGTCACTCACTCATCTATTGATTTCTAAGATTGATTTTGCTGTCTTATGAGTGTGTTCGTGCCATTTTTTTCGAAAGCTGAAACTGTTCACAAATGCAATCTTATAAAAATTACTAAGTGTAAAAAAAAAAACCTTGTGATAAATACTAGTCTATCCTATATGACTCAAGGAAAGACACTTGCTTTATATCATTTCCAACAAAAGTCTCCTTCCTGCAGTTATAGGACATTGATATACCAAGGCAACCCTTCAAATTAGCACGGGCTCTGAAAGAAATCAGACTAAACCTAAAATATTTAATAAATTAGGCAAAAAGTAGTCAAGCAAATAGCTTACTTCAGAGTGATTCTCCGTGAAATCAAAAAGTTGCCTTGACAAAAGTTACAGACTTTTTTCAAAATTGCTCAGCTAATGTGATTAAAATCCACATTCAACTTAATTGTTTTGAAGGAAGAGGAAGTGCCCAAGAGTGTCCCTATTCAGAAGAGAGGTCACTACCTGGTTCCTCCCAAGCTCAAACTTCCTCCTATACAACCAACTCCTTCCTGCTTTTGCGGCTCTCCCTGCTCCCACCGCAACCCAGGGTTTCACTTCTATCAGAACACTTAAGCATTTGCAACCTTTACTGCTAAATTTGAGTCAGATTTTTATTGCTAGTAATAGAGGAAACTTGCATGATTAATCTTCTAGGTAACCTGAGCAGAATATGACAGTATCTCAAGAAATATGTCCTTGTCTTCAGTCAAATCAGTCTGGATTATCGGGGTGAGGCAGAATCTTGAGATTATAGACATGCAGGAATAGAAGGCATTGCTGGTCTTCATATAGAGAAGGCTGCACCCTTCTTTTTCCTCCCAATGAGACAGCCTTACAGCATTGATCAATGAACCATCGTGTACAGCCTGGAATGCTGTAAAATGGTTTTATATCGACTTCACCTAAAAAGTAACCTGTAAATTGTGGCCGGCTCCAAACAAGTGAACACATGTAGGCAAGAAGGATTCTAGAACAGATGCCAGTTTAATGTTGACCAAGTTTGGATATTAAATCCTTGCTGTCATCTGAGAATCTCCCCTGTCTGATTCACTTACAGATGCATCTAGTCATAAAAGTTAACCTGAAAAGCAAAGACCCCCAACTCATAGATAATAATAACCTTCACTTATCCAGCACATTCTAGAGTATTTCTAATGCTCACGGCAACATTACATCCCGTTATATGGATGAGAAAACAAGTCCTGAGTAATTAAATGACTTTACCAAAGTCAGACCACCAGTTAAGTGGTGAAGCCATGATTCAAACCCAGGTATGATTACAAAACCCATGTTCTTTCCACCACACCATCTTGCTGCAAGATTATTTGGAGGTAGGGTCTTTACAGAGGTAGTCAAATTCAAATGAGGTCTCTAGGATAAACCCTAATCCAAAATGACTGGCATCCTTATTAAAAGGGGAAATGTGGACACAGAGTCAGACATGTACATGGCAAAGACTGTGAAGACATGGGGAGAAGACCACCATCTACAAACCAATGAACAACTGAGGCTACCAGAAGCTAGCAACAAGGCATGGAACAGATCCTCTCTCACAGCCATCAGAGGAAACCAACCCTACCAACACCTTGCTTTTGGACTTCTAACTCCAGAATCGTGAGACAGTACATTTCTGTTGCTTAAGCCACCTAGCGTGTGGTACTTTGTTATGGCATTAAAGGAAACTAACACACAGATCCCAGCCAAGATGGCATTTTCTTTTTGATTGGCTCCACATCTGGTAGGGACCATTCTTGGTGATGCACTATTCTAAGCCTAAAAGTTCAGTAGTTGGAATCTCGCTGGGAGGTATAACCTAAATATTCCAAGGACAGACAAACAAATACTCCTGTCTCTGCCCCTCACACCAGATGAGAAGGTGAACGATTTGCAGTTCATTCCAGGTCAGCGGCATGGCCTGGAACCTGACATTCCTGCTGTTCTTACAGACTTCCTGGTGAAGACCCTTCATTATTCTCCTTGGACAAGATTTTAAAAGTAATTCATGTATATTTAAGACAGGTGAAAAGAAATCAAAATTTATTAAAACAAGAGAGAGACCTTATATAAACTGACAATGGTAGTATACTATGAACCAAGAAGTTAATCCTCAATTCTCTACACCTGAGGTCCAAAAACAAACTATTAATGTATGGTCCTTATAGATGATTTTACAATATGGAAAACAATAAAGCAGTAAAGATTACTTATAGATCTCACCCAAAAAAAAACCTTATTAGTATTTTACATTAGTCTACGAGGGCTGTCCAGAAAGTATCCAGCCATTATTGATACAACCTGAACAGTTTGTGCGACATCGATGTAACCTGGCAGCCAAGGAGAGTGGATTGGAATGCACCCGCATGAACAGTAAAGACTTCGCTGTACTAGTCGGTGGGGCGCTGGACGCCATTGATTGAGCATGCATACTGTGTGGCTGTCCCACTCAAAATGACTAAGCAAGTAGAACAATGAATCTGCACCAAATTTTGCGTTAAGCTTGAACATTCCTCCACGGACACTGTTCAGATGATTCAGAAGGCTTTCAGGGACAATCCAGTGAGTGCAGTGCAAATAATAGTGTGGCACAAACGCTTCAAAAATGGTCGAGGATCTGTTGAAAGTGATCCATGTTCCAGAAGGCCTGCAAACAGGCAGAACACCTGAGAATGTTGAACATGTAGGGGTTAGATTAAGAGACACTGGGAGAACTGCATGAGGTCCCAAGGAGCCTACTTTGAAGGACTGAGGCACCATTGTTCTGTGTACAATCTTTCTTGTAACTTGTATCTTCTTCAGTAACTGTCTGTGCTTTTCATAGGATATGGCTGGATACTTTCTGGATAGCTCTCATATACCCTTCCAGGCTTTCTTAGGGAGACATGAGCATACACACATACAACACATATACAACACATACAGGTATGTTTCATGCTGTTTGTACTTACAGTTATTCTATGAACACATTTCTGTGTTGATCAATTGAAATTTAGATAATTATTTTAACAGCTACTAGTATTGCTTCAGTTGAATAGCCCATAATTCATTTAACCACTCCTCTATTTTTTAAGGAAGTTTTCCTTCTTTGTTTTTGTTGCTCAAATAAAGTTGCATAAACACGGCACATATACAGTTTAAACACTGCCCAGTTATTTCCTTCAGATAAAGGCATATGTCCTTAAAAAGCTTTTGATTCGTGTTATCAAAATGTCCCTCAGAAACATTCCACCAATTTGCACTCCTAAAAGTAGTATATGAGAATGACTTTGTCCTACACCCTACCAAACTCTCTTGTTTTAATCTGCATTTCTTTGACCATTTAGTGTCTTTTTAAAAATGTTTATTGGATATTTGTGCCCTGCCTGTACATATCCAATGCATATTAGGGAAGGCAGGGAGAGGTGTCATTTTTTAAATTGATTTCTTTTTTGAAATTTTACTATGATGAAAAGGAAGAAAGAAAAGAAAAATGGAAAGCCATATGCTGTTGTCGGATGGATGTCTGGATATCAATGCCATACATTCGTCACCCCAGTCAGTTTATATGGGGCCTTCTCCATTTCTAGCCATTCCCAAGTGGAGCCAGCCCATACTCCCTTCCTGCTCTCAACCCTCCTACCTCCTCTTTTTTTTTTTTTTTGGTTTTAGATAGGGTCTCCCTCTGTCGCCCAGGCTAGAGTGCAGTGGCATCATCATAGCTCACTGCAACCTCAAACTCCTGGGCTCAAGTGATCTCCCTGCCTCAGCCTCCTGAGTAGATGGGACTACAGGTACATGCCACCACACCTGGCTGATTTTTTCTATTTTTAGTTGAGACGGGGTCTCACTCTTGCTCAGGCTGGTCTCGAACTCCTGGCCTCAAGTGATCCTCCCACCTCAGCTTCCCACAGTGCTAGAATTACAGACATCAGCCACTATACCTGGCCTTCCTACCTCCTCTCAACCAGCACCTGGACCAAGTACTCCCTCCCAGCATCTTAAGATTACAAGGTTGTTTTATGCCAAATATGGTTCTAATGGTGCCATTTTTTTAAAAAAGAGGACAATATTCATTGCCTTCCTTATCATGTAAGCATATTTACCAATATTTTATGAATTATCATTAACATTTTTTTCTGTGACATTAAGATAAAGTTAGAAAATATGAAATTGTTAGATTAAAGTGTCTATTTCACACTATACTATTTCAGAATATCTTAAAATAGTATATTGCAACATTTGGGCAGGACTTGAAAAGAAATCCACTTTTATATATTGATCCATACATATATAATAGCTTCCTCAAAATTAACAGGTTGGGGAAAATGTCATAATCAAACTATGAAAAACAATTAAGTACATGGATTAAAAATTAGGTAGGAGGCACAGACTTCCATAAAGATCACGTCCTTCAATGGTTCATTAGCTCAATAGTTCTTGAGAGTTTTTGCTTATTTTCTTGGCTTTTTAGTCTATGTAGTGACATTGATATTCCTACAGTATTTATCGATATGGACATTTATTGCTACTGTCTTCAACATGTTTCCTATTTTTGCTCCAATTCAATTCAAATATGTTTACGTGGTTATAGCAGTGTTACTATTTCATTACATTGTATTTGCATGTGTGTTTCTAAACTGTAAGTACTTTTAGGGCAAGGATCCGGTATTTTCATCTTTTTATCACAAGCACCGTATCTGGCATATTGTAAAATACTGTTTTGTATTTTTAAATGAAATATGAGCTGTTATTTTTTTTCTCCATTTTCCTCCATCTTATATAAGGTTTTCAACAACCATAAAACTTTAGGGGAAACTGTCCAGTGATTTGTATAGAAGCAGAAAATGGGTTTTTTTCCCCAACATAAGATGCATAGAATTTCTCTAGTGCCAGAGTTAAGATTGTTGAGTCAGCAAAGCAGGAAGAAGAAAATGCCACTGAAGAGATACAGTAATGTTAACAATCACCATGTAGCTAGTTAGTTCTGTTACATCCCTGTTTCTCAAACCAGTGTCCTGGCATAGTTGGCAGCTCATCCAGGCAATATCCAGTTTGAGAAACTATAGATTTGGGCATTCTCATTGGACAGAGGCCTAGGCAGGACCTCCGTGTGGCCAAGTCCATTAAATTCTATATCCCAAATGCAAAGAGAATAGCCTTCCACCTGCACGCAGCTCAAGGACAGGGTCAAGTAGCAAAAAGTCCATTTATGCAGGACAAAAAAACTCATCTGTCCACTCTCATCTCTGTATTTGCTTCCAGACTTTCAAAAGCAAAAATCGTGAGCCAACGGGGCGGTCCTCACCTGTAATTCCAGCTACTGGAGAGGATCACTCGAGGCCAGGAGTTCAAGGCTGTAGTGCTCTATGCTCACACCTGAGAATAGCCACTCTGTTCCAGTCTGAGCAACATAGTGAGACCCCATCTCAAAACAAAAAAGGGAAAGAAAGAAAAACATCATTTTTTATCATTTCTTTAAAAATATATAACATAAAGAGTATAAAGAATAAGATAAGAGTAGCCACTCATCCTATTTTCCACATAATATCTATTTTCAAGATAAAAAAATTCAACTACATGGTTTAAAAATCTAAACAGAACAGAAAAGAATAAAATGAGGAGTCTGAGCCTTCTTCCAGCCACCCTGACTCCTTTATCCCTCACCTTGTTCCTCAGGCTGCAGGGGACTCTTTCTAAAATTCAGTGTCATATCATTGCCTGCTGAAAAGCTGAAAGGACTCCTCATTGCTTTGGGGATAACATTGGAACGTGCTAGTTTGGTACCCCAATCCCTTCATGATCTGACCTCTCAGGACGTCTGTGCTGTGGCTTCGCCAGTTTATACTCCCAGAACACAACTGGTTCTTTGCTGTCTGCCCTTCTCTTCCCTGGAAGGCCCCATTCCCTTGTCAAAGCACTTACCTCCCTGATTTTCACTGTGGGTTCCTTTTCCATCTGCCAAGAGAAAAGGAAACCCTCCCCGGGTACAAACTTGGCTCCCTGCATGTTTCACCCTCAGGGCTTAGCCCAGTGCCTGGTATATACTGGGCACCAAATAAATGATTTTGAAAGAACAGAGTCACCAGAGAATTGCAAAACAGCAAGAGCAGGATGGAGGAGGCAAGCAATAAAAGCCAGGAAATGGTTAAAAGCAAGGAGAGTGCACTTCACTTTGGGGTTGAAGGGGTGGCCATCTGCTTCCGGCCTTCCTTTCCCTCTGGAGTGGATGCAGGCTTCCTGAAGATAGCAGGGGAATGTCACTGGGAGGGCTGTGAACCTGGAGGCTGTGAACCTGCAGTGGCATTAGTGGAGTGTAGGAAGAGGGTGCCTTTCAGGTGGGGTGGGTCACTATCACCGGGACCCTCTTATTTGCTAGAAAGGATACCCCAGGAGCGGCAGCAGGGAGCTGGTCACCGAGGGTGGTGCTAGGCCCCTCCTGTAACCAGAAGGGGACCTTTGCTTTTCCTTCTGGCTTGTCTTGTCCAAAAGGGATGAGGTGGAGGCAAAGGTTCAGGATGGACTCAGGAGACAGGAATAAATTCCTGGGCTATGTGCTTTGCAGCTGGACAGATAGAGTGGAGGGTGGAAGCCCTGTTTTCCAGGGTTCTGAGTTGACAGAGTTGAAGGTATGGATGAGACATAGGGCTAACTTGGGGGGTATATTCACTCAAGGCTCTCAGACCACCAAGGAAGGAGGCCCTGTCCTGAGCAGAAGGCACCTGAAACATCGTAGAATCACACATAGATGTTGGAGCCCCACCTTTACCTGTCAAAAATCCTAATCATCAAGTCGCAGCTGCAGGGTAGAAAGGACACGGAATTTCCAGGCAGGAAACCTTACTGTGAACTATACACTGACGTTTTGTTCACATTAGTCCTTAGAGACATTTTCATTTTCTTGCAGTGAGGCAGGGCATTGGCAGTGCCTTATGAGTCTACATTGTCTAGAAGGGATTGGTGACCTGGATAATAACAACAGCAACTGGAGAAAAGAGTGGCTGTCGGGGCAGAGAACGTGCAGATCTAGTCTTGTCTCTACCTCCTTGCAGCAGGAACTCGGTGGTTTACTTAACCTGTCTGAATCTGTTTCCTCGTTCTAAAAGGGGAGTCTTTATAATACTTTGTAAACTGTAACTCAGTGTGTAAATATTGGGCCCCGATATAAATAGTAAGAGGATTGAATTCAAATTTTAACACTTGATGCCTTTTCTAAGACCCTTTCCCCTTTCAAAAATAAATAAATAAACAACTCTTTCATGTTCTCAAAGTACTCAGGTCTCTCGACTGTAAATGTGTTCAACACACTGTATCGCGGAAGTGATTTTTGGCCTATGTTCGAGCATCTTCACTAGCCGATAACTCACTACCTCCTAAAGCTGCCAAGACCTTCTTTGGTTGCCTTGAACTTTAGAAAATTCACCTTCACACACTGTGAATTAATCTCCACCCCACCCCCACTTTCAACCCGTTGCTTCTAAATCTTCCCATTTGAGACCACACAGAACATGTCTTACCCTCATCCAAATGACGACCTTCAAATATTTGAAGAAAGTTGTGATTCTCCCACCTGAGTCTTGCCTTTCCTGGGCTAAACACTTTTTCTTTTCACACTTGCTCATTCAGTGTTTCCCCAGGCCAATCCTCCACCCTTTGCGTGACTCTCGTCAAGGACATCATTAAGTGATACCTTGGAAATAACCTAAATGTCCAGCAGTGGAGGTTCAATTAAAGAATGTAGCACATCGACCTGTGGCAATAGAACACATGATAAGGCGTATCTCACAACATGAGAAAAATCAGTCTGTTAGATGGTAAAAGAAAGTTATAAAGTAGTATATTTTGTATGACTTCAATTTTGTAATAAAATGTGTATATAAGAAAACAAATTTTTATAACGTTTATTTCTGGATGATACAATTACAGGTGATAATTCATCTTCTTTGTGTTCCCCTTCCCCCCAAATTTTCTACAATCAACTATTGGTAATTAGGAGAAAAAATAGGCATTATGTCCTTATAGTTTTTGTTAATAATCTAATGGCCTGAGATCTTACTCTTTAGAATATCATAAAATAAGCTTCTTCCCACTTCTCATTTCAGAAATAAAATTATGTGGCAGTAAGCCCCAGAGTACCAGGAGTCTAGTGGGCACCCAAGAAATATTTGTTTCCTTCTTTACTTCCCAAAGTACTGGAAAACCACTCTCATGTTCTTCCTTCTCATTAAACCTTCTCTCAGTTGCTTCCTATGACTTGATTGTGCTCCATATTATTATACAAAGAACATTCGCTGAACCTCAAGCTTTGTCTGGGATATTGATCAGAGGTCCCTAATAGTCGCTAAGCTCCAACAGCAAGAAACAGACATATTTCTCTTAAAGGGAGATAAGTGTAGAAGGAACGCCAGCTTCACCATTTTGCAGTATTCTTGAGCCAGTAAAATCCCAGGCTATAACAACATAGAATGGCCTGGTGTTAATCCTTCCATCAGACCCATGACATCCTATTAGAGTATAGCCTAGTTTCTGATCACTGGATTGCTAAAGGGGCTGGCATTATTTGCCTGGGAGAGAGAAAAGCACATAGGATGTGCCATTCACAATTTTGTGTATTAAATGTTTTTTCCAAGAAGGATGTCTAGAGTGGCCAAACAAATGGAACGAAACACCAGAGGAGTCAACCTGTTAAGCCAGAACTCATCTTTTCCCCAAACTGGCTCTCTTAGATGGGATTTCATGGATGCGGCCCCTGTCCTCTCAAACCCCACAACCTGTAACACTTTCTACAAGGAGAATTACAGGTTCCTCACAGCTAAGTGCGTAACTATTTATTCCACTTGCATTTTTTGAGTGTCTGCACTGTGTCCGATATTCTGATCGGTGCTGGGGATACCAAGATGATTTAGAAAGGATCCTAAACCTGAAAAAGTCTAAGACCAATGGAGAGGACCAAAGGGAAACAAATAAACTATAACACGATAAATTCTGGGGTAAGAAGAAAGGAGCAGCCGACCCCTATCTGAGGAATCCCAAATTAGTGGCCTGAAGGTTTTCTTTTACACTCTGGCTCATCCCCGCTCCCTGCTTCAGAGAGGGGGGATGAGCATCTGAGGAGGAGGAAAGAGTTTGTATAAGGATTGTCTCTCACAGCAACTCACTTTATAGGTGAGGAACCTGAAGCTTATGAAAACTGGGGTGAATGGTTCAAGGCTACAGAGCTAACATTGGGAAAGCCAAAGTTTTGCAGCAGGCCTTCCTAATCCAAACCACTCTTCCATTCATCTGTGAACAGACGGTTTTGAGCGCTTACTATGTGCCAGGCACAAGGTAGGTACATTGACTACGGTGATGAACAAGAGTCCTGTTTGCCCTCATGGAACTGTTATAACAGTCCAGCAGGGAGTCAGGATTAAACAATTACTCACATTATGTCACCGACGTTGCAAAGAGTGTCATGGAAAGAAAAGTACCTGACCTCTTATGGGACAGGAGGGCCGACTTGAAGCCCTCTCTGAATGGTCTCTCATTTACCAGCAGGCTCAGACTTGTCCACGTGTAGTCAAAGGGTTCCGAGAGAATGGCCCAAGGCAAGCTCGACACACAGCGCTGCCCAAGTTTCTGCTTGCGTCACATCCCCTACTGTCCCATTGACCAGAGCAAGTCACATGACCAGCTCCAAGTCAGTATGGGGACGTCTTTTCAAGCACGTGGGATCAGAGGAGTACAAACACATTTGGGGCCGTCACTGCAGCAATCAACAACAACACGTTAACAATATCGAGTTTTCCAACCCATTGACATAAAATGTCTTCATTTATTTTGGTCTTTTAATTTCTCTCCACTACATTTTATATTAGTTTTCACTGCAATGACCTTGCTAAATTAATTCCTAGATATTTTAGATTTGTTATTGTTAACAATATGGTTTTTACATTTCATTTCCCAATTTTTTGTGGCTAATACAGAAGCAATTGATTTTTGTGTATTGACCATGTATCCCACAGCTTTGCTTAATTCACCAATTAGTTCTAATAGATTGTGTGTAAATTCCTGTGGATTTTCTGTGTACACAATCATGTTATCTGTGAATAACACTTTGAAATCTTCATTTTCAAACTATATGCTCTTTATTTCTTTTTTCTTCCATTACCACACTTACTTGAACCTCTAGTACAATGTTGAACATAAGCGGGGCTAGCAAATATTTTGTCTGATCCTAGAGGGAAAAACACTCTATATTTCACACTCGTAATTCAGCATGACGTTAGCCACAGGCTTTTGTAGATACCTGAATCAAACTGAAGGAGTTTCTTTCTATTCCTCCTTCACTGAGTGTTTTTGTCATGAATGGGTTTGAATTTCACTAAGTGATTTTTCTGGTTCTGTTGAGATGATCATATGGTTTTTCTGCTTTATTTTGCCTGGGATTTTCTGTTAGTAACTGCCTTTCAAATGTTAAATCCACCTTGTAATCCTGAGTAAACCCCCTTTGTCATGATGTGCTAACTTCTTTATAAATTGCTGGATTTAATTTACTGATTTTTTTTTTTTTTTAGGATTTTTGTGTTCATCAGGAATATTGGTCTATAAGGTTTTTTTCCCTTGCAATGCTCTTGTCAGGTTTTGTTATCAAAGTTCTCCTGGCCTCATGAAATGAATTAGGAAATATCCCCTTTTCTCCTTTATGTGAAAGAGTTATGTAAGATTGGTATTGTTCCTTCCTTAAATTTTTAAAAGAATTTACCATTGAAGTCACCTGTGTCTGAAGCCTGAAGTTTTTATTGAGGGGCTTTTTCTTTTTAAAGACAGAATCTCGCCTTGTCGCCTAGTTTAGAGTGGAGCAGCATAATCATAGCTCACTGCAACTTCAAACCCCTGGGCTCAAGTGATCCTCCTACCTCAGCCTCCTGAGCAGCTGGGACTACAGGCACATGGCACCACACCCAGCTAATTTTTTAAGTTTTCTGTAGAGATGGGGTCTTGCTATGTTGCCCAGGCTGGTCTTGAACTCCTGGCCTCAAGCAATCCTCCCACCTTGGCCCCTGAAAAGTGCTTGGATTACAGGCATGAACCACTAGCCCAGGCAATGAGGAACTGTTTTTAATAACCAGTTACAATTCTTTTTAATAGATATTATAATATTTGCATATTATATTCATTCTTGTGTCAGTCTTGATAAATTGAATTTTCAAATAATTTCTGTACTTCTTCTAACCTGACAAATTTATTGACATAAAGTTGTTCTTAATTTCTTCCTATTATCCTTTTTGTATCTGTAGGATCTGTGATGATATCTCCTTTTCATGACTGTCATTGATAGTTTGTTTTCTCTCTTTTTTACGCAGTCTTGTAAATGTTATATTACCTTTTATTAATCTTTTCAAAAGAGTAACTTCTGATCTTGTTGATTTTCTATCTTGTAGGTCTGTTTTCTATTTCATTGATCTACGCTCTTATTGTAAGTATTTGTTTCCTTCTACTTTCTTTGTGTTAAATTTAGTTTTATTTTTCTAGCATTTTCAGATGGAAGTTTAGATAATTGACTTGTTTTAAGTGACAGGGTCTCACTATTTGCCCAGGCTGGAGTACAGTGGCTATTCACTGGTGAGATCCCAGCACTGATCAACACAGGAGTTTTGACCTGCTCAGTTTCTGACCTGGGCCAGTTCACCCCTCCTTAGGCAACATGGTGGTCCCCTGCTCTCAGGAGGTCACCCATATTGATGCCAAAACGTAGTGCAGACATCCGACTGGCATAGCACACTACAGCCTAGAACTCCTCAAGTTGGATGGTTCAAGCCATCCTCTTGCCTCAGCCTTCTGTACGTGATTGACTTTTAACTTTTCTTCTAGTTTATGTATTAAAGTGATACATTCCCCTCTAAGCGTGATTCTAGCTACATCCCACATATTTAGATAGATCGTATTTGAATTATTTTTTAAATCATTCTTCAATTCAATATATTCCTAATTTTAATTGTCCTTTTTTTCTTTGACATGGGTTATTAAGGATTATGTTACTTCATATTCAAATATTACTAGTTAATTTTTATAACTGATTTCAACTTCGATTCCACTATATTTAGAGAACACTCTCTGCATGATTTCAATCCTTTGAAATTTGTTAAGACTCACTCTGCGGCTCAGTGTATGGTCTACTTTGGTGAATGTTTCACATGCACTTGAAAATAGCATGTATTTTGAGGTTGTTGGGTGAACAATTTTACAAATATCGATTAGGTCAATTTGGGGACTAGTGCTATTCAAATTTTCTGTGTCCTTACTAATTTTTGTTTGCTTGTTCTATCAATTGAGAGAGGTGATTATGCATTTGCTTATTTTTCCTTTAATTTCTGCCAAATTTTCCTTTTTATAATTTGAAGATATATTAATAGACACATCTACACTTATGACCCTTATGTATTCCTGCTGAACTCGCCCTTTTAGTATTATGAAATGCCCCTCTTCATCCCCAGCAGTACTTCCTACCTTTCCATCTATTTTTTAGATTAATTTGCCAGAGCAAACTTATTTAGCTGGTGTTTACATGGCATGTCATTGTCCATCTTTATACTTTAAACTTACCACTGCCTGTATATTCAAAGTGTGACTCTGTAAAATACAATTTGTTTGTTTGTTTCTGAGACAGGGTCTCAATCTGTTACCCGGGCTAGAGTGCACTGGCATCATCATTGCTCATTGCAACCTCCAACTCCCAGGCTCAAGGCATCCTCCTTCCTTAGCCTTCCAAGCAGCTGGGACTACAGGCACACGCTACCATGCCCAGCTAGCTTTTCTATTTTTTGTAGAGATGGGGTCTCGATATGTTGCCCAGGCTAGTCTCAAACTCCTGGGTTCAAGGAATCCTCCCATCTTGGCCTCCCAAAGTGCTAGGATTACAGGCACGAGCCACTGGGCCCAGCCAACTCTGTGTATAGTTCAATCTTTTCTTATTGAGCCTGACCATCTCTGCCTTGTAATTATAGGATTTGGTCCATTTTAATTTAATTTATGGTCTGATATGATTGAGTTTAGACCTCCATGTTGATATATGTTTCTTACTTACGGAATCTGTGCTTTGTCCCTTTTTCTTCTTTTACTGCTTTCTTTTGGGTAAATCAAACAAATTTATAATTCCATTGTGTTTTCTCTATTATCTTTACAGTATCACCTTTTTGTGATTTTAGTAGTTTAAATGGACATGGATTTTTAAAAAACAGGGAGGGTGCTACTGAATAAAGAATCACACAGAGAAGCCATATGTATAGGAAGCACTATGTAGGGGAGGAGTGGTGGAACAGAGACACTCTGTATATGGACAGCAACGCAGAGCTGATCTTTGATTATTGGGGGAAATCCGGGCTGAATGAGCTCATGCAGGCACCTAACACTTTGTCTAATAACTCGGGAACATAATCCTGGCCTCTCCTCCATCTGAACCTTCTGAAATTAACTTGTCCATAATAAACTTAGTTTATTTAAGCAAAATTTATAATTTAAAAAATGAATTAAAATAGAATCTATATGTTTATGTTGGCAGAAATAAATGATAAAAAAATGACATATGATGAACATTAAATAGAAAAATATTGTCATGGAGCAGACAGAAATTGTGACAGAGTAGAGGAAAATTAGTTCTGAACAGATAAGGCTAAATTATTAACACTAAACTCTAACGAGACTGTTTCCTCTATAATACAAAAGCATAAATAGAGATCAAGAGCTCAGGAAAGATGCCCAGACAACCCAAAAAGCTGAAAGCTTATGGGCCAGGTGTGGTGTCTCATACCTGTAATCCTAGTACTCTGGGAGGCTGAGGCAAGAGGATCACTGAGGTCAAGAATTTGAGACCAGCCTGAGCAAAAGTGAGACCCCATCTCTACAAAAAATAGAAAAATTAGCCAGGCGTCATGGTGCGTGCCTATAGTCCCAGCTACTCAGGAGGCAGAGGCAGGAGGATTGTTTGAGGCCAGGAGTTTGAGGCTGCAGTGAGCTATGATGACACCACAGCATTGTAGGTGGGGTGACAAAGTGAGACTCTGTCTTAAAAAAAAAGAAAAATAAAAAGAAAGCTTAGGAGAAAAACTGAAAAAATAATCCTAGAACTGAAGGTCAAACTGAAAGGAACAAAAAAGGGAATAAACACTGTGAAAAACATAATAAAGCCATATGAAGGATAGGAAAGAGAAAAGAAAGAAAAATATGAAATAAAAATGAATAATTATTTTAAAGGATTATAGAGAATATGTTTTATATATGGAAGACAAAGAAGACCCAACATACATAACTTTCATTCTGTTAGAAGAAAACAAACAAGCGAACAACAACAACAAAAAAAACAAGGAGGGAAGGTGTAGAAAAAAATTATTTAAAGATATAACTCAAGAAAACTGCCCAGAAATAAAAGAAGACTTCACTCTAAAGATCATAAGGAAGCACCTTGCTCCAGAAAATAATTTACACAAGAAAGGATAAACATTAAGACAAAATCTCTGAAGTTTCTGATCTTCAAAGACAAACAAAGAAGCCTTTAGGTATCCTGTAAAAACATCGAGTTATTTGTAAGTAGGATGACCGTATAATTTGTTGTCCAAATCGGGATACTTGTGAAAGTGAAGGTGAGTGTTATTAATCATTATATTGGTACAAAGCATAAACTATGGTTGTTCTCAGCAAACCAGATATATCTTCCTCCTACCTATAAGTAGGGAAATGTCAGGATAACCCCTGACTTCTCCATAGCATCATTCAATGAGCATTCCTAGAGTCCTCAAGGAAAATACGTGTACCCTAGGAATTTTGCCTTTGAAACTACAAGTCCCATGAACACTTTTTGAAGAAACTACTGCGGAATGAACTTTAGCCAACTAAAAGATAGCAAAACTACATCTAAAGCACTAAAGAGCATTAAATCCATTCCTATGTTAAATGAACATAGGGAGATTTATGTTTACCAAACAGAAAAACAACACTAAGAATTCTGAGAAAGTAGAAATGAAATAACTTAGAAAAACTGTGGGCACTGTAGAAAGAAGGTGGCAAACACATTTCCTTATTTTTATATTAATATGACTAACGATGAAAAGATATCATTTAAAGCTGATTAATGAGGTATAAGCATATTTAAGGATAAGATTTGGCTTCCAAAAAAATCATAATCAACTAGAAAGGGAAGAGGAATACAGTGGAAATATACAAAATTCCAACATTGCTCATGGTAGAGTCAAAACATGCTATCTAAAGAAAAAACATAATCTCAGTGTGGATCACTAAGCAAAACTATTGACTCAAGAAACGCAGCTAAAACATAGTGACTCTGAAAGGTTGACTTGTTCATTAATAAATATTTATTGTCCCACTCTGGTGCCAGGCATATCGTAGGTGCCAGAGATACACCCATGCACAACGCAAAGCTCTTATCCTAATGAAGCCTCAGTTTGGAAGACAGAGACAGATAATAAACAAAGGAACATGCAAACTGTACGGTGTGTCAGATGACGATGAGTCCGGTGGGGAAAAATAAAGCAGATAAAGGAGTGCCGGCAGAGGCGGAGGATGAGGAGAGTCGCTATTATTAGAGGTGGTGGAGGGGAGCCAGGCCACACTGGACGTCGTAGGCCATTGTAAAGACCTCGCTTTCTCTCCGAGTGAGATGGAAAACTTCAGAGGCTTTTACCCAGAGACTGAAAATAAAAGAACCAGTAAAGGAATATTAGGTAAAAAAAAAAAAAACCACAAACAAAACCCAACAGCAGGTGTCATAATCTTAATATGTGTTCAGTTGAGGGCAAAGAGAGACAAAGAAGAACATTTTTCAAATCATCAACATGTACAAAACAAAAATTACTGGAACATAAAGGGAATGAAACAAGACTCTCTCAGTCCACAGGAGGTCAAATTAACAAAAATGAACAAGGAAATAGAAGGCCTAAATAACATAATTATTGAGGTTGATGACAATGATGTATTAATATATGTTCTACTCTCAAAATAAGTTTCTTTCAAAGTGCCCACAGAACACTCACAAAAACTGACAACATTAAGGCCACAAATATAATCTCGATTCTTCTCCCAAATTACCAATAATTTCAAAAATAGAAATAGAACAACAAACAGTTCTGGGTCACAATACAACAAACCCAGATTTAGTAATATTCTAAAAACCAAAAACTTCTACCACCTGGAAGTTGAAAAGTTCTTTCTTAAACAACATTTGAGTTACACAATATATAAAAATCTAAATTGTGTAATATCTAAAGAAAGAATAACAATTTAAAAAAAACTATCGGGACTTCTGAGCTGGGTGCAGTGGCTCACAGTGCTTTGGGAGCCTGAGGCAGGAGGACCTCTTGAGGCCAGGGGTTTAAGACCAGCCTGGGCAACATAGAGACCCCCGTTTCTACAATTTTTTTTTTTTAATTAGCCAGGCATGGAGGCTGGAGCCTATAGTGGCACGAGGATTGTTTGAGCCCAGGAGTTCCAGGGTGCAGTGATCTATGATTGCACCACTGCATTCCAGCCTGGATGACAGAGTCTGTCTCTAAACAAACAAACAAACAACATAAACAACAACAAAAACTTTAAATACTTTGTTTGACAAAAAACACAAAAACAGAATGTAATAGACAATTTTAATGGAAAATATAAATGACCAAAATTGACCCCAGGAGAGACTGGAAAACAAAACAGATGTATCCCCTCACAAAAAATGCTGTAACATGGTGGTTTAACAAGAGAGTTCCACTAAACTGTTAAGGGATGTATAACTCCAATGCTAAATTGCTCTAGATTATAAAGTAAAAGAAAGCTTCCCAAGCTTTTTCTGTGAAGTTAGCTTAGTGTTAAATCAAAATCCCAACTATGATAGCACACACCCACAAAAAATCCTACGTAGTAATATCATTTAAAACTGATGAGTTAAGAATTCCAAATAAAATATTAGGCAAACATTACATGACTATTATTAATACAACACAACCAAGTGGGATATAGTCAAAAGAATTAAAGGGCTGGCCAGGCACGGTGGCTCACGCCTGTAATCCTAGCATTCTGAGAGGCCGAGGTGGGAGGATTGCTTGAGCTCAGGAGTTCAAGACCAGCCTGACCAAGAGCAAGAGCCTGTCTCTACTAAATAGAAAAATTAGCTGGGTGTTGTGGCGCATGCCTATAGTCCCAACTAGTTGGGTGGCTGAGGCCGGAGGATCATTTGAGCCCAGGAGTTTGAGGTTATAGTGAGCTATGATGACACCACTGCAATCTACCGAGGGGGACAGAGTGAGACTCTGTCTCAAAAAAGAAAATAAAGAAAGGGAAAAAAAAGAAAGTCTGCCTAATCTGAGATTTAATACAAACAAGCTAAATAAAAGCTTTGTTGAAAAAGCTTAAAGCCTTGTTCTCTAGCAAGGGTTGTATCACTAATAAAGATAATATTCTGGCCTCCATAATTTCTCTTCAAACTGTTCATAAGTTGGGTAGGGAGGAAGGGGCATTCATTGAGCGTCAACTCAGAGTCCCCCAACACATAAAACAAAGTTTTTAATTGAATGCTTTTGAGAGAGAACAATGAAATACTATAAGTCAGGTTGTAAACTACCCAAGATTTAGGGACAAATCAGAGGTGAATTGAGTCTTACTAAAACTGCGACCCACCCTTGATCCACCTCAGTCTCTAACTGGGTTGAAGTGATTAGCTCTTCACTATATATACACTTCAAGTAGGAAAAATGAAGCCCTCTCTGGTTGAAAATAATATCATCTGGAGATCCTATAGTTCTTTTATATACAATGTCTGGTATATAATAAAAAATAAATAAATTTTCAAAGGGACAAGATCATATAACCAATAATAAATAAAAATATAAATAGACTATAGAAGCAGACCAACAGAGAACCCAGATACTGGAATTAGCAGACCAAGACTTTCATATAACTATAACACTAGGTAAAGGTAAATGGAAAAAAATGATGGATAAAATGGATACAGAAAAGAGAATTTTAATATAAAATTGATTTTATAGATTGAAATCTATCAAAAGAACATGCATATTCTTGGACTGAAAAATACAGTGACCGCGGTTAAGAATTTATTGGAAGAATTTAACAAAAGACTAGACATGCAAAAGATAGAAATAATAAATGTGAGGAAAGGTCAGTAGAAAAATATTCCAGCTGAAACTCAGTGAGAAAAAAATAATAGAACTTGCCATATCAGACTTGTGGGACACGGCTGAAGGTCTTACAAATGT
This sequence comes from Indri indri, assembly GCA_004363605.1. Taxonomy (NCBI): domain Eukaryota; kingdom Metazoa; phylum Chordata; class Mammalia; order Primates; family Indriidae; genus Indri; species Indri indri. The sequence goes on from RJWJ010000861.1 coordinate 60,238, forward strand.
AAAATCAGAGTCCCATGTGGAAAGGAGAAAGGGAATGAACCCACATTCGAAGACACGATGTTTGAGAATGAAAGACATTAAATTACAGATTCAGGAAGCTTGGCAAACCCTAAGCAGAAGAAATACAAAGAAGTTCACATTCACTAATGTTATATCCAGACTACTGAAAACCAAAGGCGAAGAGAAAATCTTGAAAGCTCTTAGAGTAAAAAAATACATCTTTAAGATGCCACAATTAGACTGACAGCTGATTTTTTCAACAAAACTATGGAAGCCATAAAATAATGGAAGACCATCTTTACAGTACTAAAAGAAAAAAACCTGACAATATCGAATTCTATACACAGTGAAAATATCCTTCAGAAAAGAAGGCAAAATAAAATCATTCCAAGATAAACAAAAACCAGGAAAATTTGTTGCCATCAGACATGTACTCAGTGGAATACCATAGGAACTTCTTGAAATTGAAGTAACACGATCACTGGAAGAAGTGTCTAACTGCCAGAAACATCAGAGAGCACCAAAAAGGGTCATATGGGAAAACACAGAGGATCATTGACTGTGCAAATCAGCAACAATAATACTGCCTTCTGAGTTCCACAACATGTATAGGAGTATAAAGCATAACAGTGGCACGAAGCAATGAAAAGAGTTCAATTGGCATTAGGTTCTTGTATTGTTTGTAAGTGGTAAAAGTACTAATTCAAGGCAGACCATAATAAGTCAAGAATGTATGTTGTGATGTCTCTCACACATAAAAATATATAAGAATAGCATAATTGAAAGTTAATAAAGGCCAGACATGGTGGCTCATGCTGTTAGGCAGGGACCAAATCTGCAGGTGGCAGATACAGGCCAGAAGGGTGGTTCCTAGGGGTGGAGAAGCCAGGGGACCAATCAGGGGAAGAGAATGCAGGAAAATGCAGAACACCTGACAATCATGTATATCAATCACCTGGGAACATCCCACACTGCCCCGGAAGCCCTCCCTCAGACCAGGCCAGTAAAAGGGAACCACCTGGAAGTCCTTACTGTCTTTCTCCACTCATAGAGACTGACCCGTTCCTCTCTCTGGAAGGTATTTTCACTTTATATAGCCTCCTTCTTTTCTGTAATAAAAACTGTTTGTGTGGAATTGCTTCCTGTCTGTGATCACTCCATCACACCAGCCTACTTGTGATTCTTCCAAGCAAGGAGGCTAAGAACCAAGACAACTATCCCCCAAGAGGCTGGACCTGACAATGCCTGTAATCCAGAGCTTTGGGACGCTGAGGTGGGAGGCTAACTTGAGGCCAGGAGTTTAAGACCAGCCTGGGCAACATAGTGAGATCCTATCTCCACAAAAAATTTAAAAATTAGCTGGGTATGGTGGCATATGCCAGTATTCCCAGCTACTTAGGAGGCTGAGGTAGGAGGATCACTTCAGTCCAGGAGTCTGAGGCTGCAGTGAGCTATGATTTTGCCACTGCATTCCAGCCTAGGCAATAGAGTGAGACCTCGGAGGAAATGGAATAATATAATGGAGATGACAATAGTTTTTATTTCATGGGGAGAACTGGCTGGGAAGGGACAGAGGGAGTCTGATGGTATGCTGGAAATTTTTTATATTTTGATCTGACTGGTAGTTATGTGGATGCATTTAAATTATGTATATGTGTACATATATGTACTTTATTGTAAATACATATAACATATAAACACGAATCATATATAAACAATATAAATCATATATAAACAATATTACTATAAGTCATTGTTATATGATTTATTTTATTGTAATATATAATTTATTATGTATAATGAAATAATATATATAATGATATAAAATTTAAAATTTATTATAAAAACAAAATATATATGAACATATATAATATTCAGCATATAAATATAGTAATATGTAAATATAATAATATATAATGAACATAATATGTATTTATATATAAAAACTTTGAGATGTACTCTTAAAGTTGATGTACTTAATTACATATAAATTGGCCAGGTGCAGTAGCTCATACCTGTAATCCCAGCACTTTGGGAAGCCAAGGCAGAAGAATTGCTTGAGATCAGGAGTTCAAAAGCAGTTTGGGCAAGATAGTGAGACCATGTCCCTACCAAAAAAAAAATTAGCTGGGTGTGGTGGCATGCACTGGTAGTCCCAGCTACTCAGGAGACTGAGGCAGGAGGATTGCTTAACCCAGAAGTTCAAGTCTGCAGTAAGCTATGATCACACCACAGCACTCCCGCCTGGACAATACAGTGAGACTCTGTCTCAAAAAAAATTACATATAAATTAAACCTCAATAAAATATAAAAAATAATCATGAGAAAAATGAAAGAAATATTGTATCCATGGAATAAGAATAGGATGCTTAAAAATGGAACAGATTGGGCCGGGTACAGTCGCTCACACCTGTAATCCTAGCACTCTGGAAGGCCGAGGTGGGCCGATCATTTGAGCTCAGGAGTTCAAGATCAGCCTGAGCAAGAGCAAGACCTTGTCTCTACTAAAAAAAAAAAAAAAAAAAAAAATAGAAGGAAATTACCTGGACAACTAAAAATATATAGAAAAAATTAGCCGGGCATGGTGGCGCATGCCTGTAGTCCCATCTACTCGGGAGGCTGAGGCAGAAGGATGTTTGAGCCCAGGAGTTTGAGGTTGCTGTGAGCTAGGCTCATGCCACGGCACTCTAGACCAGGCAACGAAGTGAGACTCTGTCTCAAAAAAAAAAAAAAAAAAAAAAAAAAATGGAACAGATTGGAGAAGAAAGAGCTGTTAAAAACTAAAAATATTATAAATATAAATAAATGCATTTGATAGCAGAAATGGAAAAAATAGTAAAGGGCTGAAAGATTACATTTAAGATATATCTGTGCATGTAGAACAAAAATTATGTGATTGTCCCAAGAAAAAAAGTGACAAACTTAGAAGTTCAATGTGGAAGCTCCATATCTGGCTTTCCAGGTATCGGGTGCTAGAAAGATGGATCCAGGAAAATGGAAAGGAGAAAATTATTGAATAAATAGTTTAATACCTTTTTCCAGAATTGAAGAGAATGTGCTTCCAAATGAAAAATTCCACTAAGCATCCAGCACGCTGAATGAAAAAGACCAACATCAAAGAACATCATGGTGTAATTTCAGGACATCAGATAGAAGAAAATATCCCAAGAATTTTTAGAGAGAAAAAGTAGGTCACATGCAAAGTGTCAGGAATTGGAATGGAATTCAACTTCTCAACACAACACTGATAGCTGTAAGATAAAGAAGCAAAGGAAGCATGGGATGGGAGAGCCAGGGGACCCAACACAAGAGAGACGCATCGGGAATTCCCAGGGTGGGGGTGAAGGAAAGTCCCAGTCAGTAATTGCAGCAAACCTGGTGAGCTTGCGTCCAGCCCAAAGCAGGTGGTCAGAGAGCTCGAGATCCTCACACTCACACACAACATGGAACTTATAGAAATCGGGCGGGGGGGCGGGGGATGACATTGAGCGGGTTTAACCAAGCTATCATTATATCTTTAGACGAGGAAGCACTGAACAATACCTGGTCAAAGCAATGAAACTGAAGGCAGAAAGCAAATATTAAGTTCAATAAAAAAATGGCGGATTTTACAATAAACGAACTGTAATCATTGAATGCTCTTTTGTTAATCTGTATATGGTTCCGTGTAGTTTAGTTATAAAAATGAAAATGTTGACTATGGTTCTCAACATAAAATTTGATATACTAATCCTGAGGGGATGGAGTGAAAGGAAATGGGATGTGAAAAGAACTAAAATCATCGCCTACTATCATAAAAAAATCCTGGATATATCTACAATTATAGACTCAAGAAATAGCAGTATCCGTATTTACTTTCAAATGCGGAGGTAAGTACTAGAACAAACAACTAGATACATTGAAAGCAGACATCCTAGGGAAGAAAAGTGATGGGAGCAGGAGACCACATTTTTTGTAAAGAGCTTTCTTGCATTAGACTTTTTCCCCCTATTATCTTGAAAAATGTTAAATCTATATAAAAGTTAAAGAATAGTTTAATGAATACCCACATACACCTAACCTGGATTCTGCATGAACTTTATCTCTCTCCTTCTTGTTTTTCTGAACCATTTGGAGTGAGTTGAACACATCACAACACTTCATTCTTAAACACTCCAGCCGGTGTCTCTTGAGAACAAAGACATTCTCCTCCATACCCAGAGACGCATCATTGCATCTAAGGAGATTCACAATAATCTCCTGTGATTGTTTCATGTACAATCCACAGTTGAATTTCCTTAGTGGTCTCCCAAATATCTTTTATATACTTTTTTTCACCCAGGATTTCATCAAGTTTCACACTTTTTGGTTGTTTTGTCTCTTTGGGCTTTTAAAATATAAAACAGGCCAGGCACGGTGGCTCACACCTGTAATCCTAGCACTCTGGGAGGCTGAGGTGGGAGGATCACTTGAGGCCAGGATTTTAAGACCAGCTTGATCAAGAGTGAGCCCCCATCTCTACTGGAAAAATAGAAAAAAAATTAGCCAGGCAACTAAAAAGAGAAAAAATTAGCTGGGCATGGTGGCATGCATCTGTAGTCCCAGCTACTCTGGAGGCTGAGGCAGGAGGATCGCTTGAGCCCAAGAGTTTGAGGTTGCAGTGAGCTAGGCTGACACCACGGCATGCTAGCCCGGCAACAGAGCTAGACTCTGGCTCAAAAAACAATTAATTAATTAAGTTAAATATAAAATAGTCTCTGCCCCATCAGGCCTTTTTTTGTTTTTCATGACATTGACTTTTTTGAAAACAGGAACCTGGTTTTCTTGTAGAACGGCTCACATGCTAGATGTTTCTTCGTGATTAGGTTCAGGTTCCTATTGGAGTCGTGCCTATGTGCATATATTACTTTAATAGATAAAACCGAATGGAATAAAAGAAGATGGCGTTTGTCTACACTCATTAAAAAGAAGACTCCTTCTCTCTCGGGTTGCCCGTGGCTGGAGTTCGAAGCCTCCCTGTGTTAATTGGGTCGGCATGTGCTCACTAACTCCCTCCCTGACATAAGTCACTCCAGGAAGCAGGTTAAACACCTTTTCTCAGAGAGGCATACATTTTCACAGCTTTTCATTTTAAATTTGTTCCCAGTGGGGATTTTTTCCCTTGTCTACCCAAGAAATCCTGTTACTGAAAATTCCTGTGTCCATTATCTCAACCACAAATGGAAGTTGTTGCACAAATCCCCAGGTAGCTGAATAGGTTTGATTCTCCTGCCCGATAGGCAAGATCCAAGGACAGAGAACTACCCAGACCTGGGTTCTGTGCCTGGATCTGTCATTGATCCTTTGGGTGACCTTGAGCCAGCTGTCAACCTTTCCAGGCTCCGGTGGTCTCATCTGTGAAAAGAGGGGGCTAGAATATGTTGATAATGAAAGGGACCTTTCAAACTGTAATTCTGAAGTGAGCAGAAAAGAAAGTTAGAGGTTTAAGCGCAGAGAGCCACGTGTACCCCCAGCGGATGTCCCTCTGTACCTTCCTGCTAGCCAGACACAGCCAGCTTCTGCACAACACATGTCAAGCTTTGGCTGTGAAGGGGACCCGCAAGAGGTGGATTGGGGTCGGTGAGAAGGGCAAATAAGAGACAATGGCGGGGACACTGGTGCTGAGGCTGATGACAGAAACTCTACCTGCCACAGCAGCACATGCGACAGTAAGCTGTGCAGCATGAAAATCACCTGAGAAACAAGTCTAATATGAAAAGCAAGGGAAACCTCAAAGTGTGCTTATAATCAGGTAGTACTCAACAGTGTTTAATAGACTGGGTTGAAACTCCGGCTCAAGACTATTGGTGACAGCAGGTTACCTTTATTGCTGGTGTTATTTCCTTAAAATTACAGCAAACACTTTGTAAATTCTCTCTCGAAATCTGATAGAAGGGGAAAAAGACAGAAAGAGCCCGGAAATAAGCATCAGGTGGCCCACGTCTTACAACCCACGACGGCAGTTAAGTGGCTCTGCAACTTGGGACATATCCCGTGGCCCCTCCAGGCCTCCATTTTCTCACTTAGGGAAGGGCGGGGGTGGGGGGCAGTGACTGAGTTATGCTTAAAACTCTTTACTGCTCAAAAAACTCAACGAGCCAGTTCCTGAAACTCTGGAGGAATCAAGAGACGATATTTTTGGCGTCATTTATACTATCATCATATCAACTAACTTGGCGGATACCTACTTAATGGTGTTTCTCCATCTTCCTTTACCTACAGGATCTATCCACTTTCTAACTGCTTTTCCTCTTTTAAACGAGTATTAAGAAAACATCCAATTTTTTGTTTCTTGGCTTATAGCCACGGCTTCTTGTCCCAGAGTTTTCAGAGCCTGTGAATAATTATCCGGCTAAATTTATGGTTGCCCTGAAGGTAATAACACAAATTGCTCATGATTCAGTTTTGCTTGTACTTCCCCTTGCAAAGATCTCTCCCTCTAAAACATTCTCGAATGATAACATTACCAACAACTGCTTTAAATTGGCGCAGAAATTTCCACCAGAGTGTCTTTGGAGTTTCTTAGACCAGTGATCAAAACAGGTTTTGGCAAAGAATAAGGAAAAGTAAATACCCTCAGTAATTGGGAGGAGCCCTTTAAAACCATTTTCTCGTTCATTCCCAGATCCTAAAATCTTTGTCAATTCCCCAGAGTTGTTAGAGTCTGGAAGGAATAGAAGAGGAAGGAACTCAGAGACGTGCAGTGTCTTGGTAGACTGAGTCAGTCAGGTAATCATCGGTCCCAGCTCAGACCTGCTGGTGTTGTGGGGTGGAGGGGTTGAGGGAGAAAGAGACAGACAGACAGACAGAGACAGAGAGAGCAATATCATGCTATCACCTCTAGATTTTAAAAGTCTTAAGAGATAACATCAGTAAAAATGATTGGGACCTTTTTTGGATCCTGGTTCAAACAGCTTGTTTTAAAAATCACAGGGCAGTCAGTGACATGAAACACCGACTAGATTTTGGTGATGTTGTTACTGTAAGGTGCCATAACAGTATTAAGGTTCATGTTCTTTTTTGAGTAGTTCTTATCTTTCAGGAATTCTAGCTGAAATGATGTGATATCTGGCATTTGCTTCAAATAATCTGAGTTGGGGAGGGTGTAGGATTATAGACAGAATAAGATTGGCTAAAAAGCTAATGTGTTGAAGCTGAGGGATGAGTACATGAAGTTCGTAATAAAATTCTAACTTGATATCTGTTTGAAATTTTCCATAATGATTTTTAAGTGACAACCAGGAAAACAAATCTTGTCATGACTGAACAATAAGAGAGGAAGGAAAAACCAGATTTTGTGTCTGTTCGATTTCACATTAGGCAACCCCTCAGGTATATTGGCTAGAAATAATCTCTTGTATTTTAAGGTAAATTAAAAGAATGGAAATGGGAGAAGGGAGAAGAAGCCTGATATTTTATTTTCCCAAATAATGCTCACATTGCCCCACATTTGAACTACGTTTTACAGTTTCAAAGTACTTTATACCATATTGGCTCTTGGAAAAATCCTGGTTTGTACATTTGCTGTCACATATGACGTCTGATAAAATGTCATTATGTTGTTTTTGCATTTTTTTAAAAACTACATTAAACCTCTGAAAATATTTTTGTTTCTTTATTAGTTTCTTGGTTTATGCTTAAGGATTTATCTTCTTTGCTAGCTGTGCATGGAAAACTCAGCCCGAATGTCTATTTATAATATTAGAATTCTTAACTGTTTCCCTGTCATGATTTGAAGCAATTTTATTTTCCCTTTTAGTTTCTGTTTGAGGGAATTGCAGGGGTGGGGGGACCCCTTTCTTATTGCCTTTGAGTCCACCCAGCTGTTGTATTTTGTGTTTGCACACTTCCCATGCTCCAGCGGTGTGATACCCCCCACAAGCATCCTGTTCTTTTTAATACTTTATCAGCATTTCCTTTATTAGACACATTATTCTTTATCTCTTTCCTGTGAAAGCTTCTAAAGTACAAATTGATGAAGCCATGTCTTTTGTTATTTAAATATTATGCCATCAAAGTTTGCAAGTACATTATAAAAAGATTTAAACATAATATCCTACCTAAATGATCTTAAACTCACAAATTTTTAAAAATCTGATCTTTCTTTCTTTCTTCTTTATTTTTTCCTGTGCCTCAGATTCCAGGATTCTACCCTCTGAGCACAGGAAACTACCAGAGGTCCTGGTATTAAAAATTCCAAACTGGTCACAGACCTTTAACAAGGTCAAGAGCAGTAAATGCCTTATCTTTATAAGGGCAATACATTCTTAAGTTGATATGAAAGACCTGGATGTGTTTGGCCAGCTTTAATGTTTATAGGGTCACAAGACCGCCATGCAAGGGAGCAGTGAATGATACACCCATACCATCCTACGAGGGTCTCTAAGCACAGCACGGATAGTTGAGAAGGGAGTTGCCCCTGGGTGAAGCCTTCCCTGGGCTCTGACAGGGGTTAGTTACTGTATGACTTTGCAAATATTAAATATAGCTACGTGAATCACACTACAAAATTCCAGTCCTGAAATCTGGTGTCAGGCATAACAATTTGTTCTCTCGTCCTTGCTCGTGAATAACAAAGACTCAATTGAAGAAATTTTGGTCTGTATAAAGAAGACTCTGATGCTTTTTTCCCTCCCTCTGGAAGATACATTCTGTATTTGATGTGACATATGCTTTGCAAGTGTTACTTTGCGTTTATTAATCTTTGAACTAAATTGTCAAGTCCTTGCAACCAGAAAGACATTTCCCCAGAACAGTCCTGACTCATGCTAAGGGTACATAACAGCTGATAAACTCCAGTGACCTCCCAGCAGACAGATGGGCTGCGAGGCTTGTAACACCCACGTGGCTTTCTGGACTATGGGTGACGGCACGACCCAGGTTAAACTGGTTGGCAAAAATGCTCAGGCCTTTTCCATATTTACCAAGTTGAAAATAGTGGTTACATCACCTGTTCTTCTGTTCTATCAAATCTCTTACCTCATTATAACCTTCTTTGCCACTGTTCTTCCTTCCTTGCATATGTCTATACCTGTTTTTCTTTATGATTGCAAAATAATATGTGCTCATTGTCATAGTAACATTTAAGATTGCTTATACAGTACCAGGCACTCTGCTACAAGCTTTAAAGTATGAACTTACTTAATCCGGAATAGATACTATATCTCCATTTTGCTGTTAAGAAAAGCATGGCTGAGGACTCAGAAAGGGTCACCCATCCATCCTTTATGAAAAAATTTCCTTTAGGAAAAACAAGGAAATTAAGAGAGAGAATGAAATTCAAAACATGAAAAAGTGGTAAGAAAAATAAACTAGTAAAATCTATACTGAAATATTAAGCTTAAATGAAATCTTAAGATATTTAAGAAATTTTTTTTTTTTACAAAAGTGAGAGAGATGTAGAAAGACGTTTATTGATAAACTGGAACAGAAAATTCAGATTATTCCTACAAAACATGAGACACTTAAGATCTCACTTTACTCCAGATGGAAAAGTTATAGATATTAATTCATTCTAAATGCTTATGGAGAAAGACGTTTTAGAAGTTTTGTTAAATTAAGAGTCATGTCCTGTAAAACTGTCAAAGTCATCAAAAACAAGGAAAGACTAAGAAACTGTCACACCAAGAAGAGCCTAAGAAGACACGACAACTAAATGCAAGGTAATGGTCTCGGACTCCCGGCCTCAAATGGTTCTCCCACCTCAGCCTCCCAAAGTGTTGGGATTACAGGCATAAGCTACTGCACTTGGCTGACCTAGAACAGATAAAAGATGTTTGACAAAAACTAGGAAACTTCGCACAGCAATGTGAAATATGGACTTTAGTTAACAAAATGTATCAATATTGGTTCACTTGTTTTGACACATGTACCATATTAATGGAAGATATTAATAAGAAGGGGGACGATGTAGAGTGCGCAGGAGCTCTCTGTACTATCTATGCCACTTTTTTTCTTTTCTGAATTCAAGTTTTAAAAATATTCTAAAATAAAAATATTTATTCTGAATAATTCTAAATTAATTTAAATTCTAATTTAGAATTAATTTATTATAAAATAAATTATTATAAAATAAAAAGTTTATTTAAAAAAATGGAGCCAACCTCACAGAGTTGTTGTAAGGATTCAATGAGATCATCAGTGTAAAAATATCTGCATAGAGACTGGAACATAGTAAGTGTTCAATAAACATGAGCATTTCATAATGATAAAGAAACGAGGGCTGACAGTAGAAGAACAGGAATAAAGGTGGGCCTGGTGGCTCACACCTGGGGTCCCAACTACTCAGGAGGCTGAGGAGGGAGAGTCACTTGAGCCTAGCAGTTGGAGGCCAACCTGGGCAACATAGCAAGACCCTGTCTCTAAAAAACAAAAAAAAGAAGAAAAATAGGAATAGTATGTAAAACTTTCCAAACACCCAGAGGAGAGTTGAAAAAAGGAAAATTTAATCTAGCCTATAAAAATTGAGAAACAAAAAATAGAAAAGTAAAAGAAATAACAGAGCAGTATAAATAAACGTGAAATAAGATATCAGGAATCAGTAACTATATTAAATGCGAATGGGTTCAACTCGCTATTAAAGGGAAAAACTCATACTCATTAGGACGGCTACTATAAAAAAATCAAAACAGCCAGGTGCAGTATTATCATGACTATAATCCCAACATTTTGAGAGGCTGAAGTGGGAAGATCGCTTGAGGCCAGGAGTCTGAGACTATTCTGGACAACAAACATAGCAGCTAGACCCCTTCTCTACCAAAAAGTTTAAAAATTAGCCAGGCACGATGGCACCTGCCTGTAGTCCCAGCTACTCAGGAGCCTGAGGCAGGACGATTGCTTGAGCCCAGGAGTTTGAGGCTGCAGTGAGCTATGAGGTGTGATTACACCATAGCACCAGCCTGAGTGACAGAGCAAGACCCTGTCTCTAACGAAAAGAAAAAAAAATCAAAACAAAAAACACCCACAAAATAACAAATTGGCAAGGATGTGAAGAAATTACAATGTCTGTACACGGTTGGTGGGAAAGTAAAATGGAAAAGCCACTAGGGAAAATAATACTGATGACTGTTCCTCAAAAAAAATTAAAAATAGAATTACGGTGATCCAGCAACTCAGTTTCTGAGTATATACACCAAAGAATTGAAAGGAAGGTCGTGAAGGTGTATTTACATACCCCTGCCCATTGCAGCATTATTCACAATTGCCAAAAGGTGGAAGCAACCCAAGTGTTCGTCAACAAATAAATGGATAAACAAAATGCAGTATATACATACAAGGGAATATTATTCAACCTTAAAAAGGAAGGAAATTCTGACATGGATGAACACTGAAGACATTATGCTAAGTAAAATAAGCCATCACAAAAAGACATACATTGCATGATTCCATTTGTACAATGTATCTAGAATAGTCAAATTCACCGAGACAGAAAGTAGAATGGTGGTTTCCAGGGGATAGGGGAGGGGAAAATGGGGAGTTGTTTAACAAACAGGTAGGGCTCCAGTTTTACAAAACGAAAAACTTATACAGATGGATGGTGATGACGGTTGCACAACAATGTGAATGTAATCAACACTACCAACCTGTACACTTAAAGATGGTTAAGATGGTAAATTTTATGTGTAGTTAACCGCAATGAAAATTTTTTAGAAAGAGAAATATTCTCAGACTGGATGAAAACATTAAAATATCCAGCAATAACATAATAATCATTAGGGAAATGCAAATCAAAAACAACAATGAGATATCACCACCTGTTAGAATGTCAAAAACTCAAAATGCTGTTAACAGCAAATGCTAGCAAGGATGGAAAGCAATAGGAACTCTCCATTCATTACTGGTAGGAATGCAAAATGGTACAGCCACTTCGGAAGGCATTTTGACAGTTTCTTACAAAACTAAGTGTACTCTTACCAAATAATCCAGCAATCGCATTCCTTGGTGTTTTCCCAAATGAGATGAAAACTTACGTCCACACAAAAACCCATACACGGACATCTACAGCAACTTTACTGATAATTGCCAAAACTTGGAAGCAATCAAGACGTCCTTTAGTAGGTGAATGGAAACAAACTGTGTTATGTCCAGACAATGGAATATTATCCAGAGCTAAAAAGGAATTAATTATCAAGCCATGAGAAGACATGCAAGAAACTGAAATGAGTTACTAAGCGAAAGAAGCCAATCTGAAAAGGCTACATACTGTATGATTCAGACTCTATGACATTCTGGAAATGGCAAAACAATGACAATAGTAAAAAGATCAGTGGTTATCGGGGGTTATGGGAGGAGGAAGAATAAATAGATAAACACAGAGGACTCGGGGGCCAGTTTAACTGTCCCGTATGATACCGTGATGTTGGTACATTTGCCCAAGCCCATCACATGTACAACACCGAGAGTGAACCTTAACAAACTTTGGGTGATATTAAGGTATTGATGTAGGTTAATCAACTGTAATAAATGTACCACTCTTGCACCGGATGTTGGTAGTCGGGGAGGCTATGCCTGGGGAGAGGAATATATGAGAACTCTCTGTACTTTCTACTAAACTTGGCTGCAAAACTAAAACTGCTGTAAAAAATAAAGTCTATTAAAAATTTTTTTAATCCAGCAATATGATGCTCATAAGACATATTAATAATCGAAAAGCTTTTTGAAAATAAAGGATAAACAAAGGCAAATGCAAACTAAAAAATGTAGGTGGCAATATTAATATCAGAGAAAATATAATTTTATGACAAAGCACATTAAGAGAGAGATAAAGAGAATACTGTACATTGATAAAAGTTAAAACCCATAAAAAAGATATGATGGCTATGAATCTTTGTATGTTACCAAAATATATAAAACTTCTGGGGTAAAGCGAGAGAGGGCTTTCTCTTTTTACCCTCTGTATCAGTACTGGGTTCATATTTTATGGTCAATTTACCATTCTAAATGTGTACTTATTTGGCTAAAAGAATTATTAAAACTTTGATAGATATGTTAATTTGTCCTCCAAAAATGCTGTACTAATTAATATTTCCACCAACAATAAGGGTTTTTCTCCCTATCTTCACTAATGCTACATAGTGTAATTTTTTGAAAAACAATTGTTAATCTGATAGTGGGAAAGTGGTATCTTGATTTTGTTTGCATTTTCCTGTTCCCCAGTGACATTAAGCTTTTTTCCTAATTACATCATCCAGAAATGTTAATATTTCATGTAGTCCAATCAGTCACATTTTTTCTTTATTGTTTCTGAGTTTAATGTCTCATTTAGGAAGATTATCCCCACACATATTCTCTTGTATTTTCTTTTGGTACTATTATTGTTTCGTTTAGGACTTTAATTCATTTTAATTTAATTTTTGGTGTGAAGACTATCTATTCTACACAGTTCCCGACTGGATAGTCAGTTGTCCCCAAACCACTTACTGAATTTACTTTACCACGAAGTTGAAATACCAATAATATCAAGTCAATACATGAGTTTGTTTCTGTACCACTATAACACTTTTAATTATATTACTTTAATAGACCATTTTGATACTGAGTAGGGCAATTTCTGTCTTGTTGTTCTTTTCAAAAACATCTTGGCGATATTTGATATTTATATTTAGCATTCACATTACAGATGAACTTCCAAGTTAAAAAATTCTGCTAAGATTTTGATAGGAATTGCATTGCATCTATAATCATCTGGGAAGAAATAATGCAGTAGGATGCAGCAATGGTTAAAAAGGTGCTAGAAACTTAATTTTTCTGCTTTGATAAGTTAGTTAATCTCAGAAACCTTCAATTTCTTTATCTTTAAAGCAGAAGTAATAGCAGTACCCATGGGGTTATTATGAGAATTAAATGTAATGATGCATATAAAGTGAGTAGCACAGTGCCTGTCACATAGTAAATGTTCAATAAACGTGACCCTTCTATCCAAGTACAGATATACCTTGGCTATATGTTCAGAATGTCTTTCAATGATGGTAGTAGTTTTCTTCATACAGGTCTCAAATATTTGTTGTCAAACTTTTACTATATTTTTAGCTTTTTGTTGCTTTTGGGAATAGAATTATTTTTGCTTTCAAGAATATTTTCTAATTGGTTTCTGTATATATCTGACAATATTATTTTTAATGAAACAGAAACTTTTTTCCCTCTCAGTTGGTGTGGAGATGTATTTATCTAGTAGCTGGATACCTTAATGACCTCTACTGCAGGTTCCAACAGGTTTTCAGTTTATTCTTTCATGTTTTCTGGGTAAACTACACTGTCACACAAAAATAATTTCTTTCTCCCTTTATATATTTTTCTTTTTTGCATTGATTGGAAACTCCAAGACAATTTCAAATAATGCCAGTGTGAAGGACATCCTTATCTCTCATAACTTTGGGGGGAAATTTTTCTATTAACTTTAAAAAATAACACATTCTCTATTTAAAAGAGAAGAAAATGGGAAATCAATAAACATTATAAAGGGTTTGGTTTCCAAAAAACTCTGTCATTCTGTTCCACATCAGAATAGATTCAGTCTAGTCTTATTTCTATATATGTATTGTGCAAATAATGAAACCATGAAGAGCGTGTGATGACGATTCACCATCAAATAAAGATTAAATTACACAGGTTGAGCAACCCTAATCCAAAAATCCAAAATCTGAAATCCTCTAAAATCCAAAACTTTTTGAGCACCAATATTACACTACAGTTGGAAATTCCACACCTGACCTCATGTGATGGGTCACAGTCAAAAGTTTGTTCCAAGCACAAAATTATCAAAAATAACATAAAATTACCTTCAGCCTCTGTGTAAAAGGTGTATATGAAATATAAATGAATCTTGTGTTTAGACTTGGGTCCCAATCCTAAGATATCTCATTGTGTATATGCAAATATTCCAAAATCTGAAAGAATCCAAAATCCAAAACACTTTTGGTCCCAAGCATTTTGGATAAGTGGTATTCAACCTGTATATATGGTAGAGTCAACTAAGGCAAGAACGTATAACTACACGTTATTATATTTATGAACAGTTTTAAATTAATTTTTACATTTTGGAAATTGAAAAAACATTTTAAATACAAAAATATATAAACAAAAATTTTCCTTTTCTGTGTTCTTCATTCTATTTTTCAGAGATTGAAGGTATCTTCAACCTGATAACTTCAAGTAAACTAACTGCCTACTGAAATAAACTGATTTTTTTGTTTGTTTTTTGTTTTTTTTAGAGACAGGGTCTCACTCTGCCACTCAGACTGGAGTGCAGTGGCACGATCATAGCCCACTGCAGCCTCAAACTCCTGGGTTCAAGTGATCCTCCCACCTTAGCCTCCCAAAAAAGTAGGACTATAGGCAGATGGTGTTTTGCTGCCACCCAGCTAAATTTTTAAAACTTTTCGATAGAGACTGGATCTCTACAAAATCACTGGCTAGTTGCCCTGGCTATTCTCAAACTCCTGGGCTTAAACAATCCTCCTGCCTCAGCCTCCGAAAGTGCTGGGATTACAGAGTAAGCCACCATGCCCAGCCCAAAACAAAGTCTTTAAAAGATGACAACCCGATCCAGACACTCTGCATTGCAACACACCCAATGTCCACCATTCATTTGAAAAATTCTAGATATGCAAAGAAGCAGGAAGATGTGACCTATAGTCAGGAGAAAATCAGTCAATGGAAAGCAACCCAAAAATGATAGATATGAAGGAATGAGTAGACTAGGACATTAAAACATAAAATGCCACTATATTTAGACATGTACAAAATGAAATGAGAAATTAAAAAAAAGTAAAAAAGTACCACATGAAACTTCCAGAGATGGAAATACAATACGTGAAACAAAAATTTCACTGGCTTGGACTAACACAAAATCAGACCTTGCAGAATAAAGTATCAGGGAACTTGAAGACATAGAAATAGAATCCACCCCATAAATATGCACACTTATTATGTATCAATAATAAAATTTAAAAAAAATTGCCATCAGAAAAAAAAAGAAATTGAATACATCTAAAATAAATCACATAGAGAAAAAGACTGGGGAAGAATGAACAGAGATTTTGTGACCTACACAAAGTATAAATGGTTTAACACGCATTTAATTGGAGACCAGAAAGAGAGGAATGAATGAGGAACAGAAAATACATTTGAAAAAATAATGGCTGAAAAATTATCCAAATTTAAAAACTATAAACATATAGACCCAAAAAGCTCAATGACCTCCAAACAAGATTTGTAAACACACGCACACACACACACAGTCCAATCTAAATGCATTCTAATCTAATGCTGAAAACTAGTATTAGAACAAAGACCTAAAATACATCCTGAGGGGAAAAAGACACATTATACACAAAGGACAAAAGATAATATTACTGTGGACTTCATGTCAGAAACTACAAAAGCCAGATGGAATTAGTGGACATCTTTAAAATCTTAAATATATATTTATGAATTTAGAATTCTACATCCAGCAAAAACATCCCTCAAAACGGAAGGTGAAGGCCTGGCGCGGTGGCTCACACCTGTAATCCTAGCACTCTGGGAGGCTGAGGCAGGAGGATTGCTTGAGCTCATAAGTTTGACACCAGCCTGAGCAAGAGCAAGACCCCGTGTCTACCAAAAAGAAAAAAAAAAAAATGGAGGTGAGAAAAAAGCTTTTTCAGATAAAAGCTAACCAAATCTGTCTAAAAGAAATATTAAAGAAAGTTCTTAAGGCTGAAGGAAAATGATACCAGATGGAAACATGGATCTACACAAAGGAATAGAAAGCACTAGAAATGGTAAATATATGGGTATGAATTAAATAGAATTTTCCTCTAAATTTAAATTTAAAAGAATATATACATATATATATAATTGACTGTTTAGAGCTGTGATTCTCAACTTTTTTTATTAAAAAAACCCCAAACAACCTTTTAAAGCATTTTTATTAATCACCTCCTCCCCCATTGACAAGGGAGCAGTATCACTATTTGCATAGTCTGACAAAAAATAACAATAAAAAATAATAGTAATGTATTGTGGAGTTGACATATGTAGCAGTAAAATATGTATTAATAGCATTAACAGCACCAAGGGTTGAAGGGAAGGGAATGGAAGTTTATTGCTATAAGATTCTTAGACTTTTTCCGGAACCAAGGCCCCCCGGAAGCCACAGCTGTGCCTCGTCTCCACCCCTAAATGCTGGCGAGGCTGGGAACTGAGGATTCAGCTTGCCCGGCCTCTGCAGTCCTTGCCGTGAGGGAAGAGGGTCTGGGAATGGATGTTTTTCAGACTGCCAGCACATACCCCATCAGCGCTATCGTTGATTATTTCCTCTAACGTGTGGGTCGCAGCCCCCAGGCCCTGGTTATGAAACGAATATGCAAAGTTGTCATTTGGTGTCTCTTTGAAGCAAAAATAAGCAACAGCTGGGCCCATATTTTCCCATCGAGTTAATGAACTTGTAGTTAATGAACTTGTAGTTAACTGTCCAGTCAAGTAATTATAGGTTCCTTAGCTACGTATCTTCTGTTCGAAAAAGCTTTAACATGACTCTTCAACATGTAGTTGTAAGAATGCTTGTTTCTTCCTATTTGTTTAGGTTAGAGAACACTTACATATTGCTTTCATGTTGCGATATTGTAATATTCATATCGGTGATGGAACGGTTCTCAGTTAGACCTGTCTACCGTAAGGACACAGGACACATCCTTCCCAGGACTGCTTGGGTTTTTAAAGAACTTTTTGGCTTTATGGAATATTAGTTAAGAATCCAACTAATCTACAGTTCAATTTTCAATATAAAAACTGTCAATGTTATTATGGGAGGTGGTCTATTCTAAAACAGTGCCATCTAATAGAACTCTCTGCGACAATGAAAATGCTATGTATCTACAGTACTAAGCAGTTGAATGTGGCTAGTACAACTGAGAAGCTGAATTTTATAATTTTATTTAATAAAGTTAATTGAAATTTAATTAACTTAAAGTTAAATAAGCACATGTGGCTAGTGGCTACCATATTGAACAGTGCAGCTCTAATAGATAAAGATTAACTCTGGTGCCAGATTGCCTGGGCCTGACTGGGACGGCTTCCACCGCTTGCTGGTTGTGGGACCTTGTTGCGGCAGATTGTGAAATCGGCCACAAATTTTCCTTCGTCATGTATGAATGAATAATACCCTTGGGCAGGCTCCTCCTCGGCTTGGCTTGCTTTGTTCGGTTGAACAATAGCAAATGTAATACAAGTCGAGGCTTGTACTGCTAGGTCAAGGGGCTTACTCTCTCTTTCTGCTTCTGGAACTGTGCAACCAAATAAATGAACTAGGCTAAATGAACCACTAAATGAACAAGACTAAGTCCCTCTACCCTGTCTTCTAGTGTCTTGGATACTTTTAGTCCTTTATATTTTAGTTAAAATTTTAGAATCCATTTTTCAAATTACACACACACACACACACACACACACACAAACTGTTGGGGATTTAACTGACATTGTATTGAATGTATAAACCCATTCAAGAAGAAATGACAGCTTCTCAAAATTGAATCTTCCAAGTCATGAACATAATGTATCTTTCTGTAAATTTAGGATCTCTTTAATATTTCTCAAAAAATTTTATAATTTTCCCTTCCATTCTTAGTTTGTCAATGAGGAGAGTTTTTGGTAGTTTTCTGTAGATTTAAATTTTTATAAATAAAATGGAAAAAGATGTAAGCAATTTGTATATTCTGTGTTCTGGAAGAGACTGTAAAGAATTGATATCATTTCTTCCTCAAATGTTTGGTACAACTCTCTGGTGAAACCTTCTGGGCCTGATACACTTTGGGAGAAGATTATTAATTATTAATGATTGATTATTGGCCTACTCAGATTATTTGTTTCTCCCAGCATGAGCTTTAGTGATTTGTGTATTTCAAGGAATTCATTGATTTTATCTAACTTATCAAATTTGTCACATGCAGTTGTTCAGAGTATTTCTTTATTATCTTTTTACTGTTCATGGAATCAGTAGTGATGACCCCTTTTCATTTCTAGTGTTAGTAATCTATGTCTCTTTTCTGTGTATTCTGTGTATTCTGCTGTTGTTAGATGAAGTGTTCTGAAAATGGCAGTTAGATCCAGCTGATTAATGGTGCAGCTGATTGATGGTTGATTAACAGACAGTTGAACTATGTCCTTACTAATTTTCTGCTTGCTTGATTTATCAATTACTAAAAGATGGATGTTGCCGGGAGCGGTGGCTCATGCCTGTAATCCTAGCACTCTGGGAGGCCGAGGCGGGCTGATCGTTCTGAGCTCAGGAGTTCGAGACCAGCCTGAGCAAGAGCGAGACCCCGTCTCTACCAAAAAAAATAGAAAGAAATTAATTGGACAGCTAAAAATATATATAGAAAAAATTAGCCGGGCATGGTGGTACATGCCTGTAGTCCCAGCTACTCGGGAGGCTGAGACAGAAGGATCCCTTGAGCCCAGGAGTTTGAGGTTGCTGTGAGCTAGGCTGACGCCACGGCACTCACCCAGGCAAGACAGTGAGACTCTGTCTCAAAAAAAAAAAAAATAAAATAAAATAAAATAAAATAATATAATATAAAAGATGGATGTTGAACCACAATAATGAATTTGTCTATTTCTCCTTACAGCTCTATCCATTTTTGCCTTAGGTATTAATATTTTGATGGTCTGTTGTTAGTTGCATACATTTTAAGGATTGTTATATCTTCTTGGAGAATTATATAAAGCCCTATTTCCCCCTGATAATTTTTCTTGTTCTGAAATTTGCTTCGTCTGGAATTAACATAACTACTTCAGCTTTCTTCTGACCAGTGTTAGCATGGTATATTTTTCTCTATCCGTTTACTTTTAACCAATCTTTGTCTTTATAGTTAAAGTGGACTTCTTCTTTACAACATATACTTGGGTCATTTTTTTTTTAATTGTGGCAAAATACACATAGCACAAAATTTACATCTTAACCATTTTTAAATGCACAGTACAGTAGCGTTAAGTATATTCATGTTGTTGTGCAACCAGTCTCCAGAATTGAAGCTATAGACCCATTAACAACTCCCTCTTCCCCACCCCAGCCCCAGAAATCACTATTCTACTTTCTCTTTTTGTGAGTTTGACTACTCTACATACAAATCACACAGTATTTGTATTTTTGCGACTGGCTTATTTCACTTAGCATACAATGTTCATCCATGTTGTGGCACATAGCAGAATTTCCTTCCCTTTTTAAGGCTGAATAATACTCTATTGTATGTATATTCCACATTTTGTGTATCCATTCATCTGTGAATGAACATCTGGTTTGCTTCCATCTTTTAGCTTTCGTGAATAATGCTGTTATGAACATAGATGGACAAATATCTCTTCAAGATTCTGCTTTCAATTTGTTTTTATAGACACCCAGAAGTGGAATTACCGGATTGTGTGGTGACTCTGTTTTTAGCTGTTTGTGGAACCACTATGCTGTTTTCATAGTGGTTGCAACATTTTACATTTCCACCAATAATGCACAAGAATTCCAATTTTTCACATCCTTGCCAACATTTGTTATTTTCTGTTGTTTTGATAGTAGCCATCTGATGGATGTGAGTTATGGGTCTTTTTTTTTTTTTTTCTTTATCCATTCTGATGATCTCTGTCTTCTAACTGGTGTATTTAGACCATTCACTTTTAAAGTGTTTTTTGATACAGGTCAATTAACGTCTATCATGTTGTAACTTTTTTGTATTCATTGTACTTGGTCTTTATTTCTTCAAAGAAGAAATTAAGTGTTTTCTTAATGTTTAAACACCTATATTAAAGTAGAATTTTATCAAATGATTTCTATTTGTCTAATATATTGTTATTTCTTCTTTAAAAAGTTCATGTAAGAAATTACACTAGTTGGTTTTCAAAAGATAAGCCAATTGCTGAGGAAAACCCAACTGTTTATGTATTATACTTTATTCATGGTTTTGGTTTGCCAATGTTTTGTTTGGGAGTTTTGTATTCCTTATATTATCCTTGCCTGAATTTGGTATCATGATTACTTAAGCCTTCTAAAATGAGTTTGGGAGTCTTTTCTTATAACCTGAATGGTTTTGGATAAAATAAGAATCATGTCTTTCTTGAATGTTTGATAGAACTCACAAAAGAATCCATATTGGCTTCAAAAAGAATCCATTTTTTCATGGGAATATTTTTAAATATTGATTTGATTTCTTTAATGGTTATAGGATTGTTCAGTTTTTTAATTTCTATTTAAGTGAGTTTTATGCATTTTTTTCAGATTCATTACCATTTTTGTCTGACTTTTAAAATTTATTGGACATTAAATTGCAAAATATACTTTTGTGATTTATTTAATGTATACCCTATCTGTAGTAACATCTTCTTATCTCATTCCTGATATTATTCTTTCTGTTTGTCTTTAATATCACTCTGATCAGAGATTTGTCTTTTCAAAGAGCCAACTTTTAGATTCTTTTGATTTCAAACTTGCTTTCTATTTTAAAATATCTTTGCTTATATTTAAATTTTTTAGCCTTCTATCTATGTTGGGCTTATTTTGCATTTCTTTTTCTTGTAGAGAATGATATTTAATTTAATTTTCTTACTTCTAGAGAAGGATGTTTAATTTAATTTTCATCTTTTTTTACTTCTAATGTTTTCATCCAAGACTATAAATTTCCCTAAATTAACATTTTAGCTAAAATCACCAAGTTTTAAGACACATTGCTTTATGAATCCTTTAATTCTGATTTCTCAAAGGATTACTTCTTTTCTTATAAATTAAATAAAAGATATTTCTTAATTTTCTAATTTATGGATATTCACATTATTGCTTTGTTAATGAGCTCGATTTTAATAGCATTGTAGTCAGATAATATACCCTTAATGTAATCAGTTGTATGAAATTTATTGAGACCTGTTTGTGGCCCAATATTTGCTGAAGTTTTATAAATGTTCCACGTACAATTAAAAATAATACCTATTCTGCAATTGTTGGATGTGGCGATCTATACATGCCCTTTACGTCAACTTTGTTCATTTTGTTGTTCAAATGTTCTATATCTATACTGATACTTTTTCTCTGATGTTTTATTAATTACTGAGCTGTGTGTCTTATTAAATAAAATCTCTTGCTGTAATTGTAGATTATCTGTTTCTCCTTATACTTCTGTAAATATTGCATTATATATTTTGAGGTTATATTACTACGCCCACACAAATTTAAAAAAATTTTTTTTGGTAAATTTAACCTTTAACTTTATGAAGGGAGTGTCTGTCATAATTCCCTTTGTTTCAAATCTCTCTTTTTTTCTGATAATTTTCTTTTGGTTATATATTTATACAGTATATCTTTCTACAATATTTGGTTTTCAAGCTTTCTACATTTTTAAGTTTTAGGTAATGTCTTGTCACAAGCATATAGTTGGATTTTATATTTTTATCTAGTACAACAACATTTGCCTTTTAGCTATGGCAATTTGTGTGCATATATTTAATGTGACTCCTGGTAAATCTGTAACTTAATTTGCCACATTATTTCAAACTGAGTTATAATTTCCCCATCTTATGTTTCCCTTTCTACTCCTTGTTGTCTATTTTTTTTACAGAGTATTTTTAGCATTTGATTTTTTCCTCTACTTGTTTGAAAATTATACACTCTGCTTCTATTTTTTTAGCTGTTACTTTAGAAATCATAGTATGCATACTTAAGAAACAATAAGTTAATAAAACCTTTACCTTTCTTCCAGATTAAACCAAGACCTTAAAGTACCTTGACACCATTTACTGACCCCCTCGTTGTGATTTCAACCTATGCAGTACTATAGTTAGGTATTCTAATTGTTTGTTTTTCTAATTCCACTACACTTTATTATTTCTGTTTTGTGCACTTATTAGCAATATTTTCTTCTATTTCCCCAGATATTAGCACCTTTTTTGTTTATTATTCCTCTAGCTTAAGTATATCTTTTAGACTGTCTATAGTATTGATAATAAACTTCTACAGTTTTTGTCTGAAAAATTATTTATTTTGCCCTCAATATAGAAACATAAATTTTCTGGGTGTAGAATTACTAGTCAGCAGTTATATATTTTATTTTTTAGCATAGTGTAGTTATCAGTCCACTCTCTTCTAGTTACCATTATTGCTGTTCAAAAATCAGCTGATGGTCTAAATACTCTTTAAAAAAAAAAAAAAGGCATTCTGTCTCCATAATCTGCCTTGGCTTTTAAGATTTTCTTTTTGATGTTCTGAAGTTTAATTATGATATATATAGATATTGATTTTATTTATTCTACTTTGAAATTGCTGGTCATTTTAAACTAGTGGATTGATGTCTTTATTCTCATCTAGAAAATTCTTACTCTGTCTCTTCAAATATTAATTCTTCCCTAATCTGTTTATTTTTCTTGCTATATGAGCCCATCAAACATGCGTAAGATTTATGACTTTATTTTATGCATCTCCCAACTTCTCTTTTCTATTTCTCATTTTTAAAAAAATTTCCATGTTACGTAATGCATAATTTCTTCTGATCTATCTTCCAGTTCATTAATTTTCTCTCTTGTTAGTGTTCAATCTTCTGCCAAGCACCTCCTTTGTGTTTTTATTTTATTTATTTTATTTTTATATCCAGACATTGTAATTCATTTTACTAAGTTGTTTTTACTAGGTTCTTAGTCTATGAATGTATGTTTAAGTTTATCCGTCATTTCTTTCAGCATGATAATCATGGTTGAATAATCTGTCTGATAATTCCAACATTTACAGTCTGTCTCGGTCTGTTTCTACTGTCTTTTTTTCTTTTGTGTTTAGCTAATGTTTTCCTGTATTCCTGCTTGTTGATTATTCCTGTTCAAAAATTACTTGTGCTGTTTCTATAATACCTAGGGTGATAATGCTTTCATTTAGAAAAGATTTGAGCTTGCTTCTTCTAAAAATCTTGTGTCATCTCAAATGCTTCCCAGGGGCAACAGTGATGGATTTGGTTCTATTGTTCTCCAATGTCGAGGGTGGAGCTCTTTGGGGTTTCAGCCAAATGTGGATATCATAGTGAGTCCTGATCCTCGATCTCCACCTCCCCTTTGAAGCCAAAAAATCAAAGCTCTAGTTTGTGGTATTACAAAGTCCAAAGTTCAAGAATATCTTAGGTGCACTAATATTCCTTTTATCACTTGGGTTCAGGTTTTCTCAGGAATTTGGCCAAAAAATTCCTCACTAACTTTTTAGCTCTTTAGTGATTTTCTTA
Source organism: Indri indri (assembly GCA_004363605.1). Lineage (NCBI taxonomy): Eukaryota > Metazoa > Chordata > Mammalia > Primates > Indriidae > Indri > Indri indri. The sequence goes on from RJWJ010000861.1 coordinate 84,468, forward strand.
TTAAATTATTTCCTTTATGAATACGAATACAAAAATCTTCACCAAAATACTAACAAGCAAAATCCAGCGATGTATACAAAATTATACACCATTACCAAGTGGGATTTATGCCAGGAATGCAAGGTTAAATTAATATCAGAAAATCAATTAACATACTATGCCGTATTAATGTGATATGGGGGAAACCCCATGATTATCTCCATAGATGCAGAAAAAACAAAATCTAACACCCTTTCATGATAAAAACACTCAACAAACTAGGAATAAAAGGCAACTTCCTTAACCTGATAAGGAAAAACCACAGCTAACTCATACTTAGTGGTAAAAGAATGGTAAAAGATTGAAAGCTTACCCCCAAGATAAGAAACAACCACAAGGACGGTTGCTACTGCCATTCTAGCCAACATTGTATTGGCGGTTTTAGGCAGAAGAATTAGGCAAGACACAGAAATGAAAGACAACAGAAAGGAAAAAGTACAAGTATTTTATTTGCAGACTGCATGATCTTACATATCTAAGAAATCCACCAAAACTAATAAATGAGTTCAGCAAAATTGCAGGATATAAGATCAATATACAAAAAGCAATTGTGTTTCTATATACTAGTAAACAACAATCTGAACTGAAATTAAGAATGTTTTTAAATTTACAATAGTATCAAAAGAATAAAACACTAGAAAAAATTTAACCAAATAAGGGTAAGACTTGCACACTGAAAACTAAAAAAAAAAAAAAAAAGAAATCATAGAAAGAAATAAAGAAGACTGATACAAATGGAAATCCCTCTAATTTTCATTGATTGGAAAATTTAATATCGTTAAGATAGCAATATTCCCCAAGTTGATCTAAGATTGAATGTAATCCCTATCGAAGTCTCAGTTGCACCTCCTTTTTTGTTGTTGAAATTGATGAGCTGATCCTAAAATTCATGGAAATGTAAAAGACCTAAAATAACTAAAATAATCTCGGAAAAGAACAGAGTTGGAGAACTCCCACTTGCCAGATCAAAACTGACTACAAAGTTACAGTAATCAAGAGAGTGTGGTACTGGCATACAGATAGAGATGGATATATAGAATATAATTGAGAATCCAGAAATAGACCATACATTCATGGATGACTGACTTCCATGAGAATGCCGAGACATTCTGATGGGAAAAGAACGGTCTTTCCAACAAATGGTTCTGGGATTATATCCACATGCAAAAGAATGAAGTTACAGCACTACCTCACACCATATATAAAAATTAAATGAAAACAGATCAAAGATCTAAATGTGAGAGCCAATTATAAAACTTTCAGAAAAAAATATAGGAGTAAATCTTTATGACCTTGGATTTGGTAATGGATTCTTAGATATGATACCAAAAGCATAAGCAATAAAAGAAAAAAACAAATAAATTGGGCTTCATCAAAACTAAAATCTTTTGCGCCTCCAAGTACATTATCAAGAAAGTCAAAAAACAACCCACAGAATGGGGGGAAATACCATGCAAATCATATATCTGAGAAGGGGATTGTATGTACAATATGTAAATAACTTACAACTCAATAAGGAAAAGATAAATAACCCAGTTTTTCAAATGAGCGAAGAACTTTTCTCCAATAGACATTTCTCCGATGATGATACACAAATGGCCAGTAAGCATAGAAAAGATACACAACATCATTAGTCATTAGAGAAATGCAAATTGAAAACATAGTGTGATACTACTTTACACTATTAGAATGGTTATTATCAAAAAGTGAGTTAGGCTGGTGCAGTGGCTTGCACCTGCAATCCCAGGACTTTGAGAGGCCGAGGCAGGAGGATCACTTGAGGCCAGGAGTTCCAGACCAGCCTGAGCAAGAGTGAGACTCCATCTCTACAGAAAATAGAAAACAGCCAGGTGTGGTGGCAGGCACATGTAGTCTCTGCTACTTGGGAGGCTGAAGCAGGAGGATCTCTTGAGCCCAGGCATTTGAGTTTGCAGTGAGCTATGATGACACCACTGCACTCTACCATGGTGACACAGCAAGACCCCATCTCAGGAAAAAAAAAGTGAGGTAATAACAAATGTTGGCAAGGATGTGGAGAAATTAGGACCCTCATACTTTGCTCACGGGAGCATAAAATGGTGCAGTTGCTTTGAAAACCAGTCTCACAGTTCCTCAAGAAGTTAAACATATAATTTACCATATAACTTAGCAATTCTATTCCTAAGAAAGTATAAACCCAAGAGAATTGAAAACACATACCCATACAAAAACTTGTATACAAGTGCTCCTAGAAGCAATAACCAAAAGATGAAAACAACTCAAATGTCCATCAACTGATGCATGAATAAACAAAACGTGGTTATATCCATACGATGAAATATTGTTTGGCCATAGAAAGGAATGACGTATTGATACATGCTATTAATATAACATGGATGAAACTTAAAAACATTATACTAAGTGAAAGGAAGTCTGTCAGTCAAATATTGTATGATTCCACTTGTACGAAATGTTCAGAATAGGCAAATCCATGGAGGCAGGAAGCTGATTTGTGTTGCCAGGGGCTGGAGAGACAAAGGACTGCGGACTGACTGCTAATAAGTACAGAATTTCTTTTGGGGGATGATAAAAATGTTTTGGAATTAAACAGTAGAAATAGTTGCATATCTTTTTATATATACACTGAATTTTACGCTTTAAAACAGTGAATTTTATGGTGTATGAGTTATAACAATAAATTTTTTTTTTGAGATCGGGTCTTGCTATATGGCCCAGGCTGATCTCAAACTCTTGGGCTCAAGTGATCCTCCCTCTTCACATGATACTCCCTCCCCAAGTATTTGGGACTACAGGCACACACAACTTTGCTTGGCTAATTTTTTTCATTTTTTCACAGATGGGATCTCACTATGTTGCCCAGGCTAGTCTCAAGTGATTCTCCTGCCTCAGCCTCCCAAGTAGCTGGGACTACAGGCCTGCGCCGAGATGCCAGTCTAATTTTTTCTACTTTTAGTAGAAACAGGGTCTTGCTCTTCCTCAGGCTGGTCTCGAACTCCTGAGCTCAAGTGATCTTCCTGCCTCAGCCTCCCAGAGGGCCAGGATTACAGGTGTGAACCACCATGCCTGGCCTGAAAAACAGGTAGCTACTCTGAACTATTTTGTCAGTATGTACTGAGATGAGCACATTCCAACAAGTAAGTGTCTCTTGAAACTTTTTTGGGGAGGCAGTGAGAAATTACAAAATGACAAAAGGATATTTTTAGGAATGATGGATATATTCATTGTCTTGATTGTGGTGTTGGTTTCATGGGTATATACTCATGATAAAACACATCATTTTTAGACTTTAAGTATTTGCAGTTTATTGTCTATCAATTATACCGCAATAAAGCAGTGGAGAAGAGGAAAGAACAAGCAAGCACCCACCATAGGAGAGACGCTGAACAACCAAGTTGACAAAACTACTCAGCCTGTTGACATCAGCCAGCCTTCACCACTGGCCACTCCAGAATTGGCATGACGGGGGTCCGTTTGGGTGGCTGTAACAAATTACTACAGACAGGCTGACTTAAACAACAGAAATTTATTTCTCACAGTTACGGAAGCTGGGAAGTCCGAGGTCAAGGTGCTAGTCGATTTGCTTCTCTTCCTGCTTTGCAGATGGTGGTTGTCTTGCCACATCCTTACGTGATGGAGAGAGAGACAGAGAGAAGAAGCAAACTCTCTCCCAGCTCTTCTTAAAAGGGCACTAATCCCATTCATGAGGAACCGTCCTCATGACTCAGTCACCTTCCAAAGGCCCCACCTCCTAAGACCATCACATTGGAGGTCCAGTCAACATGAATTTGTGGGGAGGGTACAAACATTCAGTCCATAGCAAAGGGACCTGAATAAGAGTGCCCCCCAGCATAGATGGAGGCTACATGAGGGTTCAACAGCACGGACTCACACTTACCAAGGCCAATCTAGCTACTGCCACTTCTAAATGTCCCACTGCCAGCAACAGAGCCCAATTCTGAGCTCCTGATGTGACAATATTCCTCCAGGAGACCAACCAAGCTCTTGGCAGGCATTGTCTACACCGAACCCCTTCCGTGCTGAAGGATTCATCTTCACAGGTGCAGATTTTAATCTGGGTATGGATTTACCTTTCCAGCCCACAGAACCCCAGGCCACACCACGGTCTGGTGTTTACAAAATGCCTGTTCCACAGACAGGAAATCCCACATCACGTAGATGTGACCAGGTACTCACTTCACAGCAAAGAAGGTACAGACGAACCTGTGGCCCTGGGCCAATGGTGGAATCCCGTCAGTCAGCCCGACAGAAAATCGGAACGGCTTATTGAAGGCACAGCGGATACCACGGCTCAGAGGACACCCTCTGTAGGACTGCCAAGGATGGAAAGAAGTGGCCAATCCCATACACGGCTAGTAGGACTAAAAGTCACTTTACAGAGCAATTTGTGGCAATATGTGGTAAAGCTCATTACCTAGCTGTTTTGCTTCCATAGTAGATATCCTAGGAAAATTGTAGCTTGGGTACAGAATGAGACATGCACAAGAATGTTTTTGCAACATTGTTTGCAATAATAAAATACGACAAACAACTTAAAGACCCATTAATAGGAGAATGGGTAATAAAGCATGGAATATGCATACAGTGTTACCACAGAGCAGTTTAAATGAGTGAACAAGAACAACATATCTATAGGGATAAATATTAAAAGCATACAGAGAAAAAATAATTCACAGAATAATATAATAATATTACATTTGTTTTCAAATTTGTAACCATTAAAACTGATGTAGCTCCTATGGATCCATACATTTAGAACAGGCATGGGGATAGCAATCAACAAATTCAGAATAGTTCTTGCTGATGAATTAGACCTGAGAGGGCTGTACAGGAGCTTTCCACTATGATCTTAAAAAATAATCTAAAGTGAGTGTGGCAAAATGTCAGGATTTTTCAAAGCTGAGTGGCGGTTACAAGGGTGTTATCACTAAATATTCTATGTCATTATTTGTTAACAAAGCAATGTTTTTCAAACCACTGGTCATTTTGCACTGGTGGCTTGTGAAATAAGTTTTGTGGGTCATAATAAAACCTTTTCACAAACAAGAGAATAGAATAGAAAACATCAGAATACTTCAGTAGAAAGTTGAATATTCCCTTGTATAACTTTACTTCAGGGTTTACTGTACTGCTACAAAAATATATTTCTTACTGGGGGTGGTGGGCAAAAATACACAAAAGCTATCTAAGAAATGAAATTATTGTCTGAACATGCTAAATAGGTTCAGTAAAGTTCTTCTTATATCTTACTTTCAGTAATTTTAGTGTGTTATTTTAAAAGGAATTATATTATAGTACTTGGTTTCATAGTCAGACACATCTATAGAGATATAACCCATAGAAGAAATTATGGTTGGAGAGGCTTTTGCATTTTTCTTTAAAATATTTTAAATGAAGCATTATTTTAAGGTCTGAAATTTGCAATTTAACTAAAATTTAGCTTGGGTTGAGGCTGTAGTGATGAGAGGCCTGGCCCAGGTTTTACTTCTTATTAATATTAATATGACCCTCTCCATAAAAGAGTGTGCTCCATGAAAAAAATGATGTTGACTATTAATTGGTCCATGACTTAGCTATATTATTTGCTTTACTTTTTTGTGGTGTAAATATTTCATCTGAACACAAACATTTTAAAAGACCATCCTTATAATTCTAAGCCTTTACTTTCATTCAACTGAAGAACATGTGGGGATCAGACGAGAAGGGTTACTGGGCCCCCGAGTAGAGAAATAGGGTTTATTTACTCATTTTTTGTGTGTGTTTGATTTTTGGTGGTTTTTGTTTTGTTTTGTTTTGGTCTCAATGTGTCTCGATGGAAAGTGTCCTCACAGTGAACTCTTGTTTCCACGAGATAGTTTCTGGAACTAAAGGAGACATAACTTAGAGAGTAGGATGCATTGCTTTGAGTACACATGTGTTATAAGAACAAAAGTCTACCGTAGAAAGACTAGTTGGAAGAGGAGTGTTGCAAAGTCCAAAGTGCATGAGAGCTTCAACCCGGGACACTGTAGCGTGAATGGAAAGAAGGGGAAATGGGCAGGTGGAGCAAAGGCACACTCCCCAGTGATCAGGCATGGACAGGTAGACATTAAAGGGTAATGAGGGACTCCTGGTCTCAGAGGCGGGCCCCAAAGCGCATCGACAGTGTGAGAGTAACCACGGAATCAGACAGTGATGGGTCATACAAGAAGCAGTGGCCCCCTTCCTTGGGTCCTCATACAGAGAACAGATTGTGGTTAACTTGAAAATGGGCTGGCATGGGGATAAAATGGACCAATCCAACTTAAAAGAAAAACTTTTAATATTTCTCCCCAAATCCATACCCCCACAAAAGACCACTCTTAACCATATGAATATACAAAAAATGAATTCAGATGCTCTTGAATACTCACCAAGCATCCACCACCTCCTACCTCCCACTCACTCCTCTAAATAAGAAGGTATGCCTGGATACATCCAGCTTTTTATAGCTGTTGGAGAACTCCCAAGATGCCTTATTTTATGACACATATGCTTTCGACCTATTAGGAAAATGTTCTATTTTGAGGCAATACTTCTTACTCTTAAGTCTACCAAATAATTTTTAATAAAATCTACAAAGTGTATAGTTAGATGTGTTTTTTAATTAATTTAAAAGGAAGCTAGAGATCTGAGAATATTTCATTTTGGATTGCATCACCAGAGATGAGTTGAACACAAACTCTAAGTTGCTATTTTCATCCAAGAGAAAAGGACAGTCTTCCTGCATGCTTTTATTCACACACTGGCCATATACAGTACCTGACCCAGTCTCATAGGGGTAACTATCTTTGGAGCCACACTTTTCGACCTCTAATTTAAGAAACTTCTTCTTACTTTTGAATGCTGGTAGTTTTTTGTTATTTTTATAGGTATTCCCCCAAATCAGTATCCTTAAAACTCCTTATGATGGATAATTTTAAACAGACACAAAGAAGAGAGACTGGTACAACGAACCCTCATCACCCAGATTCAACAGTTATCAGCTCAAGATAACCCTTGTTTCATTTGCACCCTCACCCACTTCCTGCCCTCTTGTACTGTGTTGAAGCAAATCCTGCCATCTTACCATTTTCAGGCATAAATATCTCAATACGTAACTCTAAAAGACAAGGATTCTTTTAAAAATAAAGCCCCTTCATAGTTCCATTTTTCACTTAAACATTAATAATAATTTCATACTATCAACGAATAGAGTCAGTAATTCAAAACCATCAGTTTTTTGAGGAAAATTTCCATTTTGCCCCATAGCGAAGACAATGTGGTTGCTACCCTGTAAGGAGGGTGCGGGTTAAAACAAGGACAGAAACAGCAAAGGGAAATGTGATCGTTCCTGTATGGGTGAGAACTCTTTGACTGCAGGTCAGAGCTGGATGCAGCAACAATAAAAGACTCTTTATTCCAATAATACTGGAGTGTCTCACGGAACGGAAGCTCAGGACCTCAGCTGGGCCTCGGGAGGGGGACTAAAATGGGTGAGGGAATGGAGTCACCACGGGACGCCCTCTCCATGACACAGCCTGCTTCTCTCTCATCTAGACTTCTGTACGACTCATTCCTCCTGAGCAGAGAAAAGCAATGCTAAAGCCCCTGCCTGAGTTTTTCCTACTTCTTTGCAGTAGAAACCAGCGCTCACCAAGAGGGGACTATCTTACTGCAGACTTCCGGGAAAAGCGGCTCTGATTGGGCACTTTGGGTTACGTGTCCACTCCTGGTCCAATCAACAGTGACTGAGGGGGTGGGGTCACATGTTACAAATATGGCTGCCAAAGGCTTACTTGTGGGTTTGGGCGAGTGGCGAGATGTCCCAGAGGAAGGCAAGGGCCACCACTCAGGGGCTGGGCTGCCGCCAAGGAGGATAGAAAGCAGAAGTATCTCTGGAGCTAAAGACTCAAGAGCACAGTGGACCACTATGTGCAGGGTCTGGCAGGCAGGAGGACGTGCCTGTCTTTCCACGTAACAACAGAGCAGGTGGCCTCACTAAGGTTCTGTCCTGGGCTTGGTTGTCAAATTCAACCAAGTCTGTGCTTTCGTCCCCCTCAACAGGGATTTAGAATCAAGAATCCCCTGCAGGTTCCTCTGCAGTGATCCCAAAGTGAGAACCACCCTACAGGCCAGTGGGCAAAGGCTTAATCTGCGTCTAGTATAGTCTTGTCTCATTGAGGGGACCATAGGACCAGACAGGGATGGGAGAGAAACCCCGTTAAAAATTGTCTCCAGTTCACCATGAGTGGGCTCCAGTGCCTGAAAGCGAGGCTATAAGGCAGGTGAGGACAAAGGCACAGTGTGACGAGATGTGGCCATGAGACAAAGTTAGAGGCTTGCGAGTAAGTAAAACTAAATTCAGCCGAGGTGCCTAAACAGCAAAGACTGACCAGATGCCTTCATCTTCTTTATTTCTGGAGGCCAGTGTTCCTTAAGCTGTGTGTTGAGGACTGTCAGCGTAAGAATCGCCTTGAGAGCTTGTTAAAGATTCAGACTCCGGCCCTTGTTCCCAGACATTCAATTCCACAGCCTTGGAGGCCCGGCCTGGGAATCTGCCTTTTTATTATAACAAGTCAGGAGATGTTGATGCACGCCCAAGTTTGAGAACCACCTGCTGTGGACAGAAACACTAGTCAGGTTGACCCCAAAATGTTCCATTTATTCTTTTGCCTCTAAGCAAGATGAAATTTCCTAAAATAATTTCCCCACATTTCTGCGGTGACGGTGATGTGTATAGCCAGCATTCCACAGTTGCTAGTGAAGGCATTTAAGTCTACACCCTGAATACCTTTCCTCATTCTGGGAGCTGCCCCAAACAGCTGCCTAGGTCAGGAAAAGCCCACAAAGCTCTCTTTGATTTCCAATCATGCCACCATCCCCCTAAATTAGGGAAATGCTTTGTTTCCCTCCATTTCATGTTTTCATATTAATGAACTCAGCATTAGTACTATGAACTGACTAATATAATTACGTTTAGAAACTGTAAATTCTAATTTTTGCAATGTCACCAAGCCTGGTTGATGCGATGGTATGTGGATTTCTACCTCCAAGCACCCCTGCTCAGGAAAGGGGCTCCCACACTTGGAAAGTGCAATGGCTACAATGAATATTACAGGCGAGGCCACCGGTTTGTGCAGTCTCAGGCTGGTCTTGAAAGGATCCTTTCTTTTAATTGCTTTTTTAAAAAACAGCTTTATTGAGGTATAATTTACATACCATAGAAGTCACCCATTGTAAGGGTATAGTTTGATGAGTTTTAATGAACTGATACACTTACGAACCATTACCATCATGCAGTTTTCCGATACTCCCATCTGTCCTGAAAAGTTCCTCTTGCCCATTTGCAGCCACTCCTGCTACCACCCGCAGCTCCAGGCAACTACTGATTTATTCTATGTATCTATAGTTTAGCCTTTTCTAGAAATTTCCTATAAATGGAATCATCCAGTATGTGGTCTTTTGTGTCTGACTTCTCTCACTTAGAGAAGTGTCTGAGGTTCATCCATGCTGTCGCATAGATCAGTAGTTTGTTCCTTTTTATAGCAGCAGAGTATTCCATTGGATGGATCCTTCTAATGTCTTGATTTGCTCTCTTAACTCTCTGAAACAAAACAAAATGTTTTCACATTGGTGTGTCTGGATATTTCCTATGACTAGAAATTCCAAACCTAGACTATTTCTTGCTGTTTCGGTGTTATAAGTTGAGAGGAAACCTGCATAGCATTTCGATTGTGTAGGCTGGTAGAAAAGAGAAGAGGATAGTTTTCTCAGCATGACTGTTTGATTCAACACTCAGCTCATCTTCTTAGCTTTCAATTAATGATAACTATTTTTCAGTGAAAAATCATTGCATATCTTTTTTAAAAGACACTGCTTATGCAACATGCTAGTGGCATGTATCAGGTAACCATTATAACATTAAGGCTATGCCTATGAGCTTAATCATAATTTTATATGTATTTTACCATAAGAAGATTGATGTAAAACTAACTAACCTATTGCAAACACAACTGTCTGTGGCACTCATTTTTTACAATTACCTTAATTCTTGGGTTCAGAGTACTGGACTGCAGCTCCTAAACCTGGTGAAAATTTGATATTCTGTGAATGTTCTCCATGCATCTATTTCAGAATGGATGTTGTCTGGTTCAAATATCTTTGTATGCATATTGCTTTGGAAACACTTTCTCGGCTTCCGAGGCATTCTGCAAACACTTCCTGACATAGCCAGCATTCCAGGGTATTTGCAGAAGAGCAGCGGCTCCTCTCCCCACAATCCATTTCCGGCTGCACAGCTGAGAGGCCCAAAGAGGAAAGAGCATCTAGTGGCTTAGCGAATTTAGTTCAGTGGGCCCTGGATTTCTTTATTTTTAACAGCATGATTAAATAATATTTCTGACAGCACAGGAAATTAGACACATGTCTATTAAGTGCTTCTTTTGAAAAAGGCATAACGCCAGGGTATAAAGCAAAGATTTATATGTTTCATTCATTAAAAAGAAATCTCAGCACCAACTACGTGTTGGGTGCTGTAGATGAGACAAAGCTGGGTAATTCTCATCTTCCAGGAATTTACAACCTGCAAGAGAAGATATGATTTTGGCGTTATTCTGTAGGTGATCTGTGTATTGCTAATGAGCTTTGGAAGCCTACATGTTCTTTTGTTGGTTTGGTTTGGTTTGGCTTGGTAGAAAAATGCTTTCTGCATTATTCTGGAGATAGAAATCTTTTGCTTCACCAGAATATTACTTTCTTTCCAATTAGAAGAGAGTGAGTTAGCCCAATGCAATTGTTTTCTGAGGGGGATCTAAGATCTAAGCACCTCTGCAGCTTATGGGGAGATCTTTCACTTTAACCTTGATGATATGAAACTTGTGTGACCATGATAAAAAGAATACAGAGTATTAAAAAGAACTCCGACCCAGGAGTCAGAAAATCTGGGTGCTGAGTCTGTCTTGGCTGCTAATTAGCAGGGTGAACTTATGCACTGCTTTGACTTCCCTGAGACTTAGTTGTTTCATCTAGAGAAGGTGGACACTTGTGTCAATAAATTCTTAGGTTCTTTTCAGTGAAAAAATTCCAGGAAGCCTTTTTCACTGAGGACGCAAATCCCTGGCAAGAGTCCGTTGCTTCATAATTACTATTAGGTAACCCTGCTGAGGCTTTATGACTCTTCCATTCTTCAGGTGTTACACATCTTTCCTTTCCTTGTGTTTGTAATGGAGCAAAGTCAGGAACAAGTCATGGATATTTATTGAAGTATTAAACATTGGCTTGGACTGTATAGTAATGAGAAAATTATCTTTCATATGTCTTCAACACATGTATGTATTCCTCTTTACCACGAAAATAAGAAAATCAAGTCATTGAGACAGGCGGACTGGAAGCGGGACTTTCAGGTTCTAATGCCACTTCTTCCATCCTCTTCCAACCTCCAATCCCAAGATTATAAACAGGGGCGATGGTGGCAGAGGTCACACTGTGCCCATGTCCCAATGGATTGCCGTTCTTTAATAGAGAAAGGATAAAATCCCTGTCTTCATAATGTACAAAGGGGTTTTTGTTCATACTTTATATTTTAATGGTTAATTTCTTAGAGACATTTGCAAAATCTGCAATAAGTTTCTTACGAAGAACAAAGATTGCAAAGCACCAAAAGCAAAAACTAAAAGGCAAAGAGTCAGTGTTTATCCTGCATTCTGTATACATGATGCCAAGCGATTGGCACAGGGAACCCAAGCACGACTGGATAAAATGTGGTTAAAATTCAAATATCAGGTCTTGCAAAGGTTTATAAATCTTCTTCTTCTTCTTCTTCTTTTTATTTTATTTTTTATTTTTTTTTTTTTGAGACAGGGTCTTGCTTTGTTGCCCAGGATAGAGTACAGTAGCATCATCACCGCAACCTCAAACTCCTGGGCTCAAGTGATCCTACTACCTCAGCCTCCCAAGTAGCTAGGACTACAGGTGCACACCACCACACTTGGCTAATTTTTGGGGTTTTTTGTGGAGATGGGGTCTGGCTGTTGCTCAGGCTGGTCTTGAACTCCTGGCCTCAAGCAATCTTCCCACCTTGGACTCCCAAGGTGCTAGGATTACAGGCATGAGCTGCTGGGCCCAGCTCACTTTGATTTTAAAAATATCTGCTATTCAATTTTTTAAAGGTGTAGCAAAAAAAAAAAATTGACCTGAAAGTTTAGATAGAAAGAACATTGATAAAGCCTCAACATAAAGTTCAGTCAAATCTCCAACTGATTATCCACAGAAAGTGTGATGATTGTTTAATTAGAAAACAGTCCCTTCCTGCCCTCATGCCTCAGCTATAAATGGAAAATAAAATGCCTGGATGTGGTGAAGGTTTGGGAATAAAGAACAGTGTTCTAGAGCAGCAATAGGTGCCACAGAGGGGCGATGATCAGGCACAATTTCAGAGCATGTGTGTGAGTTGGATCAAAGATGGGATCTAGTGAACGATAAGCAAGGAGTTTTGAAAATCTGGATGTAACCAATATAAATGTAAGTTTTAGGCAAATGTTGAAATTATATCCTCTAAATGGTGAGAAACCTAAAGTTACAGTGGCTTAAACACAATAGAAGTGGCTTATCTAAGCAGCCTAGTATGGCTCTGAAGGGTGCCTCAATCAACAGGAACCCTGGCTCCTTCCACCTTGTTGCTCTCCCAAGCGTTACCTATGGGCCAGGTTTGCCCCTCAAGCCTCATCCAGGCAGCAAGAAGAAAGAAGGCAGAGGAAGACAAGCCCCCTCTATTATAGGACAATTCCCACCAGTGGCAAATGCCATCTCCACTTACATCCCATTGACTAGAATTTAGTCACATGGTCACAACTAGATGCATGGGAGGCTGTGATTCTGGTAGAGGTTGGGATTCATGACTGTGGGTGCTTTGTGCTCAGTTAAAAATTGAGCTTCCCTTATCATAGAACAGTGCATCTGTGTAGCAGAGATTTTAACCTTGCCCAAAGAGAGGCCACACCTTTGCCTTCAGCTTTTGGTGGGTGATCTGTAAGCCCTTGGAAAGTCATGCTTGATAGGAGTGTCTTTGTTTAGGTTGGGCGCTGGCCACACCAGGGAGTCTAATGATGTGATTTATGGAGGGGGCTTGGGGCCAAGTGATATTATCTCATCCTCCTGAGGGGCTGGAGTCTGAGATCAATCATGTGAGAAACTAATCATTACTACGCAATGGAACCCCAGTAAAAACTCTGGACTCAAAGTTTGAGTGAGCATCCTTAGTGAGCAATACTCAAGTATGTTGTCACACATCAATGCCAGGAAAGTGACACTGTCCATGACTTCACAGGGTGAGGACAACAGAACCTTTGCCCTGGGTACTTTCCAGGACCCTCCCCTATGTGATTCTTCCCTTACCTGATTTTTAATCTGTGTCCTTTGCTGTAATAAACTGTAACTGTGAGTACCAGCTTTCAGTGAGTTCTGTGAGTCTTTCTAGTGCATTACGGAAACTGACAGTGGTTTTGGGAATCCCCCAAACCTTTACTTGGTCTCAGAAGTGAAGGTGACCTTGTGGACTGTGCTCACTTTAACTTCGTAGCATCCCAACCACTTCCTTATAACAGCGCACTGGAACAAAAGGACGAAGCTGATTGTGGCCAGAGGCTCTATGCTGCTCCAGGATTTACCTATCTGCTCTGAAGATGAGGGTCCCAATCCCTGCATACACTTGTAATTCATTCATGACACACCAGTATGCTGCTATAAATATTAATATAATAACACATTCTGCTATACAACAGGAGGAAAAGGTTGGAAGAGAAAAGCAAAGTGCCAGAGCTTGCCCTTTTGGCCACTCAAATATCTATACATGTCTTTCCTCCTACACGTGGCACATGTTCATACTCTTACCAAGGGCAACAACCTCAAAGTCCCATTCAGGCACTTCATCTAGCCCAAAGTCCTGCACCTTGGGTGGTGTTCAGAGCTCTCCATCAGTCTAGAGGGGGTCCTTGTGGTCTGGAAACCCATGAACTGAAAGAAAATTTACCGACTCCAACGCAAGCAATACTCAATGGTGCAGTAGAAACGGGGCAGTTACAATAGTAACTCCCATCGGGAAAAGAGAGATCATGGGAAACATTCGGCAGTCCTGGGAGCATGGGAGTGACTAAATCCTCTGGGCAGGACAGGAATGGCAAGGACTATCTTCTCTAGCAGTGAATTCCTTGGTCAGCCCATCTGAATGTGGCTCTGGCTCTGGGACAAAGTCTCTCGCCTATTGTCCTGGCTGTGCCCTGTCGGAGGCTGTTCCTTGTCCCTCACCTTCCGAAGCCACATCAGAAGTGAGCAGTAGAGGGGATACCTTTCTTGGGGGCTGAACAGGTTTAGGGGCCTGGGAGTTGCTTTAGGGGATGTTTAGTCACCTGCATTTGCAGGCCAGCCTGTGATTTTCTTAACAATGTAATTAATACACTTACAAACCTAGTAGGCTTCTGACATATTTGTTTCTTGTCTGTTCCACTTCAGGGTTGCCAGATTTAGCAAATCAAAAAACAGAAAACACACGATGCCCAGTTAAACCTGAATTTCAGATGAACAATAAATAACACTTTAGTACAAAAATATTTGGGGCATACACCAAAAAAATTATTCATTGCGTGTCTTACATTCAAATTTAACTGGGTATTTTATGTTTTGTTTGGGAATCCTATTCTATTTCAAGGTCCATTTTCAAGTAACAAGAGCCAAAATCCTTGCTTTGATATAGTTTTTTTTTTGCCTGAAGACTTTGGTCTTTTAGTTACTGGTCACTATGTTCCACCCATCCCCTTCTCTTCAATTTAACGATCACTACGTTGAGGCCGAATGAGATGATGGGCTTGGTTGGGAAGAAAACACCCTTAGGCCGATGTTTATCTCTGCATTGACTCTAATACAAAGCCCTTCATAAAACTTTGGGACTGCAGTAAAACCTTGGGCCCAGGCTGCCTTTGCTTGGGGTATAGATGCAGTTGGGTTTTTCAGCCCAGCAAGGCTCCAAATTACCAGTTCATCAGTCAGATTAGTTTGCAGATGGCAGGCAGAGAGGGCTCCCTTGGCAGAACAATGTTTTCCATTCTGTTTGCAGAGTGGCTGGCTTTCCCCAAGTTCCCCAAAGTCCTCTCTCTTGGACTTTGTAGGAAGTGGCAGAAAGCAGCTGACCACTTTTTTTTTTTTTTCTTGCTAATCAAGCGAAGCAGTGGGAGCAGAGAAGGAACAAAGGAATCTGTAACTGGTTGTGATCAATTAGTTGTAAACACCACTGCACTCGGACTAGCCCAGCTGACCACTTTTTTCAGCCCAAAATTCTGAAATTTTCTAACCATTTTTTCCCTAACGCTCAGCCTCGGTCAGTGGGTAGTGTGCCTTCTAAAGTAACCCTGGGAACACGCCACCAAATGTCTCCTTGCCATGTACTAATGTCATCATACTTCCTACCTGTAATGTATGAGTCCCTGCCATCTAATTGCTAAGTCAATGACACACCTTAGGCTTTGTCACATACACATCCCCACTTCCAGGTACCGAATTCAGTGTTAGTTAGGATTGGAGGCAGCTGCAAGTGTCAGAAATCACAAAATAACAGTCACTTAACCAAATTTAAGTGTATAAGTTTCCAATTGCCACTGTAACCAATTGCCACAAACCCAGTGGCTTAAAACAACACAAATTTATTATCTTTCAGTTCTGGAGGTCAGAAGTCTAAAATGAGACTTTGGGAACTAAAATCAAGGTGTTGGCAAAACTGAGTTCTTCCAGGAGGCCCCCGGGGGAGAACCTGTCTCCCTGCCTTTTCCAGCTTATGGAGGCACCTGCTCTCCTCGGCTTGTGGCCCTTCCTTCCGTTTTTGAGGGGTGTCACTTCAACCTTGGCCGCTTCTGCCCTCACATGCCCTTTCTCTGTGTCTGGCATTTCTGCCTTCCTCTTGTAAGGACACTTGCGATTACTCTGGGCCCACCCAGACAACCTGGGACGAACTCCCTGTCTTGAGATCCTCAACCACATCTGCAAAATCCCTTTCCCCATGTGCAGTAATGGTCACCGTTTCCAGGGACTAGGATGTGGGCATCTTTTGGGGGGAGATGGGGTATAATTCTGTGTACCGCAGCAAGATAGCAGTTTATTTCTCTTTTAAGTGAACGTAGGCAGCCGGGGCCGGGAGGGAAGATCCCTGGTCAGAAAATGCTCAGGTTCCCTCTGCCTTGTCCCTTGTCCCTCCACCATCCTTAGTAAGCAGCCTCCACCTTGTGGGCCCAGGGGATTACTCACACTCACATCCAAATTCTAACCAGCAGGGAGGAGGAAGGGGAAAAAGAACGGGCACCCTCTCTTGAAAGGTACTTCCCAGGCCAGGTGTGGGGGCTCACACCTGTAATCCCAGCACTTGGGCAGCTGAGGCTTGGGGCCAGGAGCTCAAGACCAGCCTGGACACCATAGGGAGACCCTGTCTTTAAAAAAAAGGAAAAGGTACTTCCCAGGAATTGCACAACAGGCTTCCATTAACATCCCTCATGACCTCATCTGCCTGCAAGGGTAGCTAAGAAATATAGGATTTATTCCAGGCAGCCACATGTCCAGCTAAAACATTGGGGTTTCTACTATGCCAGAAGAAGGGGAGGACATGTACTGAGCAACATCTAACAGTCTGTCCAGAGTCCCTGGCTTGAATCCCTAAAATCATAGGTACATTTTCAGCTAGAGACTCACATGCAAACATGAAATTCCAGAAAGCAGACAGCTTTACCTAATGGTTGCTAGTCTAGTGCAGATCTTTAACATAATTCAACACGCATCCTTTGTGTAGCACCCAGACCAATGTTCCAACGTCCCGAGGCAGAGAAAGAGAGAGAGACAGAGAGAGAGAGAGAGAGACTGAGTCCGCGTAAACACCCTCCAGGGAAGAAGAACATGAAATGGAGTTTGTTGGTTCCAAAAATAAAGAAGGAGTTTTTCCTCCAGAATCCCGGCATACGCCAAATGATCCCGCTGACCAGTGAGTGGGTAACTTGCGCTCCCGCTGAACAGGGTGTGACGGCTGGGGAGTGTCCCAGAGTGGAAGGGAGGCTCTGGGGTGCAGAGAAGCAGGAGTGGGGACTCTTCCCTGCCCGGGCTGTAAATTTCACAAAGGCCACGTGCACGTAGCCGATGGGGATGGGAGTTCGAGGGAGACATCAGACCCTGAGCCTCCCACTCCCCAGCTCACATTCCTTCGGTGACCGAGTCGCACTGGGGCTAGCACCTTGGTTGTTCTCTATTGTCCCACTGTTTTCTAGTCTACATTGTCACCGTGGTCCTCTCACTATGGTCTCTCGTTGACATTTACTACAGACATTTCCTGCTGGGACGTGTGGCAAGATGCTGCTCTCTAATATGCTCTGCACACTGTAGGCAGAAGGAGCTTTCTAAACACACAGCTGATCTCTTCATGTTAGGAGTTGAATGTGTCCCCCCAAAACACGTTTTGGAATCCTCACCCCCAGTACCTCAGAATGTGACCTTATTTGGAGGTGGGATCTTTGGCGAGGTGATCAGGTTAAAATGAGGTCATTAGGGTGGACCCTCATCCAATATGACTGGCGTCCTTATAAAAAGGGGAAATTTGAACACAGAACTGGACACGCATGTGGGGAAGAGACACATGGAGAAGACGGCCACCCACAAGCCAAGGAGAAAGGTCTGGAACAGAGCCTTCCTTCACAGTTCTCAGGAGGAACCAACCCTGCTGTTGCCTTGATATTGGACTTCTGGCCTCCAGAACGGCGACACAATAAATTTATGTTCTTTCAGCCACCAGCTTATGGTGCTTGTTATGGCGGCCCTGGCAAACCAACACACCTCACTTACATTGGTTACACCCTTCAATGGCTTCCCATTGTCTAGGGAAAAACCCAAACTCTCATCCTTGGCTGACTTGTGCAGCTCCCCAAGATATGGCCCTACAGCTCCTTCAGCCTCCCCTCCTGCCACATTCTCTCTTGCTCATGAGCTCCCAGGGCCCCTTCATTCCCTCTCTTAATCAAGAGACACATGTACCTGCAGTGGGTTAATGGTGGCCTCCCCAGAAATTATGTCCACTCAGAACTGTGAATGTGACCTTATTTGGAAAAAGGATCTCTGCAGGTGTAATTAAGGATCTCAAGACGAGATCATCCTCAGTTATCTGGGTGTATCTTAAGTTTAAAGACGAGCGTCGTCAGAAAAGAAGAAAAGTGGAGAAGACACTCAGGCCAGAAGGAGATGTGAACCGGAAGCAGAGGTCGTAGTGATGCGCCTACAGGCAACAGGATGCCAGGGATGGCTGGCAGCCACGGAAGCCAGCACAGAGGCACGGATGGGTCCTCCCTCGAGACTCCAGAAGGAATCAGCCCTGTTGACACCTTGATTTTGGACTTCTGGCCCCCAGAATTATGAGAGTATAAATTTATGTTGTTTGAAGACAGCAAATATGTGGTAATTTGTATAGCAGTTCTAGGAAACTAATGTAGCACCCTAAGGTATTTAAGGAGAAAACTGAGCTCGGCCACTGTTGGAATTAAAGCATCTCCCAGACCATCTGCACCTCCCCCACTTTGGAGCCAGCGGAGGCCTGGCTGGAGGGATGCACAGGGAGCAGCAGGGATGTCAACACCGGAGGAGGCCCTGGGCTGGGACTCTGTTCACAGTGCGGGGACAGCAGTGTCTTGGGAGGGGCTGGTAAGAGACCACCCTCCCCCAACACTCTGATGCTCACACGGCTCCTTACACTCTACTGGAATTACTTGTTCGGTTGTCTCTCCTCCCTGCGAGGCTGTAAACCACACGAGGAAAAGGCTATATCTGTCTTGTTCCCCAGTGAGTCTTCAGGATTCAGTACAATGTACAATTGGCACCCAGTAAATAGATTTGGGATGATAACCAAATAAATGAGTAATGTATTTTTTTACCCCTGTAAATTGTATAAGTGCCTCGATTATAATTTCCACCCTCAACCTTTATTTTAAAACTTTCAAACATAGATAGGAGCTGGGAAAAAAATGTGCAGTGAACAAGCACCACCCAGATTCTAGAATTAACACTTTGCCATGTTTGCTGTATCATGTCTGCCCATCCACCCATCGCATCGGTCTTATTTGATGATGAGTTTTAAATCACAGGTGCCCCCGAGATGCCTGGTGAACATGACTGTTCAGTTTAGTAAATATCCCAGTGTGGCCAACTATGAATATTCCTAAAAGTCATATCCTTGGCACTTTGTGTTAATGCTATGATTGTGTGTATTTATAACTTTAGAACTTAAACTTAAGGCAGCATTATGTGGAGTCAGCTAGCATTTCCTTTATTTCAGATCCTTACCTATTTTCAGTTTAGATATATATTTAGCAGAGATTATCTAATCAAACGGTTCGCCCTCAGTCTAGGATTAATATAGAAACTGCTCAGGCAAACCAAGAAGAGCTCCGTGATGACGTAGGAGATAAACGATAACTGAAATGAAACAAAGGACACCTCACCTGGAGAACAAGTCCCCGTGGGACAACACCTCGGCCCTCTCAGGCAGGGTTGGAGAGTGAGCCCCGGTGGATCTGGGGCCAAGATGTGGAAATTCTGGGAGGGCCTGTGGTGTCACCTGACACCTCCTTGCCACCTGAGCCTCCTGGAATTCCAGGAAAACCCAGTAGTAGTCTCTGAAGGAAAACGGAAGCCCGGGCTAATGAGCAGGTGGGTGGGAGTGATGGTAGAAAAAGATTTGGTGCTGGCAGATCAGGAGATCAGCTGCCTTCTTCCTGCAGGGCCAGCACACGCTCTGGGTACACGGATGGTTCTGCAGCTCATATAGGAGCCAGAGCAGGGACCTGGCCACAGTCACTGGTCAACCGCGGTTACCTCCACTTCCTGACACGCTCTGAGGCGTTCATGCTCAATGGCAGAAAATCAAGTACATTTTGGTGATTTTCCCCATAATGATGTCTTTCACAAAGGCTTGTCCTATTCTTTGCAGAGTTATTAGCTTTACCCCATAACACACATTTCTGGGGCTTGTTTTTTGGTAAGTTCAGGCTACATTTGTTATAGATTTTCTTTGAGTGAATTTGCATTTTTGAATTTGGAATGACTCCCATGAGCAAACTCTTGGGGCATGAAGGTCCATCCCTGATGTGTTTTGGGAAGTTTGCAGGTGGCACAGGGCAGTTCCTCCAGAGTAAACGACACCCTGCCTCATGGTGGGCAAATGGAAAGCAGACAACACTGGTAGGACAGTGGACATATGTCGCCATATGTTAACTGTACACAAGTTGCATTATTGGAAGGCTGTGAGAATGAAATTAATGTAATAGGTAAAATACATAGTTTTAACATGTTTTCCTTTCCTTATTGCCTCTTTAATACCGAAACTGTGTGTGATGTAGTATTCATTCATTTGCCTATTTGGAACATTTTAAATGTCTCCCCTATAAATGGTAAGAAACTTCTGTAAGAAGGAATATCCAGAAACTAGTAAGTTAATCTTGTATGTAACTTAACTGAGAACAACTCCATCCCAAACTTGAGTCAGGAAAGCCCATACATCTGTGTTTTGCTTAAGATCATTTAAATTGGTTTCTGACTCTTGCAGTGGAAACAATCCTAATTCTGCCCTTGTCAATAATGGGAAATATTTTAAAATTTTCATAGTAAATACTTTAAATTCAATGGTCAATGTTTTTGAAATAACGCATGTTTGTGAGAAGAGCAAAAAAAAAACCCCAAAAAACAAAAGGTGGCCATAGTCCTAATCACCCCAGTGCAGATGCTGTTAGCACTTCCAGGTCACTTCTTTTTCTAGTAGGCTTTCCGTGAGACATCCGTATAGATAGACTTACGTTGCATGTGTGCTGGTTGCCTGTTTTCACATTTGTAATCATATTATAGATATCATTCTGTGTTTTTTAAACTTTTATTTTAACACACCCATTTTCTATGTTAGAATATGGTCTTCATAATTGTATTATTTAGCTTTCGAAGTCAACTTATAGAGGTATAATGTATATAAAATAAAACACACCCACTTCGTATATGCAGTTTGATGAGTTTTAACAAATGGTACACCTGTGTAACTACTTCCAAAATCAAAATACAGATTATGTCCATCATGATCCTTAGTAGTCAGTCCCCCAATCACCTCTCAGGCATCCACTGATCATTTTATGTAACTATATATATATGTATACATACACATATATATATACAAAATATATACATATGTATTTTTAGAGACAGGGTCTCACTTTGTTGCCCAGGCTGGGGTGCAGTGGCAGGATTGTAGCTCGCTACAGCCTCAAACTCCTGGGTTCAAGTGATCCTTGTACACCACAGACACTTGAGTAGCTGAAACTGCAGGCTGATCTTGAACTCCTAGGCTCAAGTGATCCTCCTGCCTCAGCCTCCCAAAGTGTTGGGAATACAGGCATGAACCACTGCACCCAGACTCTTATGTCACTATTGATTAGTTTTGCCTTCTTGGAACTTAATATACCTGGAATATTAAGTATGTAGCCTTTATGGCTAGTTTCTTATGCTCAGCATGTTTTTGAGATTCATCTATGTTGTTGTGTGTAACAGTAGTTTTTGTTCTTTGGTGTGGTTACATAGTGTTCTATTGTATGGATATACAACAATTTGTCCATTCACCACTTGATGAACATTGGGTTTTTCCAGTCTTTGTCTATAATGAATAATGCAATTAAGAACATTCAAGTATAAGTCTTTGTACGGACATATGTTTTCACTTTCTTTGGTAAATACCTAGATGTGAACATGCAGAACCACATGGTAAGTTTATGTTTCACTTTATAAGAAACTGCCAAACTGTTTTCTAAAATGGTTGTTTCATTTTACATCCCCACCAACAGTATATGAGAGTCCTGGTTGCCCAACATCCTTACCTACATTGGGTGTTGTCAAACTCTTAAATGTTAGCCCTTCTAGTGGGTACGTAGTGTATCTCAATGTGATTTTAATTTGCATTTCCCTGATAGCTCCTGATATGATCACCTTCGAATGTGCTTATTGGCTATTCATATTTCTTCTTTTGTGAAGTGTTTACTCAAATCTTTTGAACATTTATTAATTGGATTATCTTATTGTTAATTTGCAAGAGTTTTTAACATATTCTGAATACAAATCCTTTGTCAGATGTGTACTGCTAATATTTCCTCCCAGTTTGTTGCTTGCCTTTTCATTTTCTTAGTGGTGTATTTTGAACAGCAGAAGTATAATTTACCAGTTTTTTTCTTTCATAATTCATGATTTTTATGTCTTGTTTAAGAAATTTTTGTCTACCCCAATGTTAGGAATATCGTCTCATATGTATTCTCTTAGAAACTTTGTAGTATTAGCTTTTAGGTCTATGATCTATTTGAAGTTAATTTTTGTATATGGTGTGAGGTAAGGGTGAGGTTCATTTTTTTCCATATGGATATCTAGTTGTTCCGGCACCGTTTGTTGAAAAGGCTTCTCTCTCCCCATGAAATTGCCTTAGCGCCTTTGTTGAAAATCACATATGGTATTTGTTGACCATGTATTGTGGATTTATTTCTGGACTCTCTAATCTGTTCCACTGAATTATTTGTCTGTCTGTATACATTGATCATTATTGTACACTAGGTCTTGAAGTCAGGCAGTATAAATCCTCCAACTTTGCTCTTCTTTCAAAATTATGTTGGGCCAGGCACAGTGGCTCACGCCTGTAATCCTAGCACTTTGGAAGGCCAAGGTGAGAGTTCACTTGAGGTCAGGAGTTTGAGATAAGCCTAAGCAAGAGTGAGACCCCTGTCTCTACCAAAAATAGAAAAATTAGCCAGGCATGGTGGCACACACCTATAGTCCCAACTACTCAGGAGGCTGAGGCAGGAGGATCACTTGAGCCCAGGAATCGGAGATTGCAGTGAGCTATAATGATTGGTTGGTTGCTCTGGTGACAGAGCAAGACCCTGTCTCAAAAATGAATGAATGAATAAATAAATAAATAAATAAATATTTTATTGGCTATTCTAGACCCTTTGCATTATCACATAAATTTTTAAGTTAATTTGTTAATTTTTATTTTTATCAAAAAAGGCTGCTGGGACTATTGAATGGAGTTGCCTTGAGTGGGAGAACGGACATCTTAAGTCTTGTACTTCATAACATGGAATGGTTCTCCATTTATTAGGTCTTCTTTCTTTTTTTTTCAGCATAACCATGTGTTTAGTGATTGCATAATATTTGAAAGTGTAATTTATCAAACCATGTCCATTTTTGTCAATTTGGCTGTCCGCTTTCTCATTATTAATAATTTGCTGTGAATACCATGGTGTTTAAAGATTTTTTCCCCCAAATTTAGGATTTTTTTAATGTAGATTCCCAGCAGTCAAATTACTGGGCCAAAGAATATAAACATTTCAAAGGCTTTGGTACACATTGCCAAATTTCTTTCTACCTGTGTTGTACCATTCACATTGCTATCATCACTGAATGAAAATGCCTGTCTCACCATGTATCTGCCAATATTGGGTATTTTTGCTAATTTAATCTATGAACTGGAAGATTATTACTCAAATTTGTTTTTTATTGAAACTGAAAATTTCCCCATATGTCTGCTAACTACTTGATTTCCTGTTTGTCAAATCGTTATTCATGTCCTGTGTCTTAGAGTTCTTCTTACAGATTTGAATGTTGTCCGCTCTGGTCATCAAGATCTCCAGTGATCTTCTCCCTTCTATAATTCCCTCCCCTTTGAGTGAGGATGGAAGCTGTGAATATGATGAAATATCACTCCCAAGGTTATGTTACATTTTGTGGCATGGTCAACCTTAAAATAGGGATATTTTCCAGGTGGGCCTAATCTAATATCATAAGCCCTTAGTTTTCTCTGGCTGGTAACAGAAGGCAAGGCAGAAAGGGAAGTTAGAAATTCAAAGCACAGCAAGGATTTGATGTGCTGTTGCTGGCTTTGATGACGGAGGGGCCTGGATCTAGGACCAGAGAGAGGTCTTTAAAAGCTGAGAGTGGTCCCTGCTGACAGCCAGCAAGGGAGCAAGACAAGGAACTGAATTCTGCCAATGACCTGAATGAGCTTGGAAGTGGATGCTTCCCCAGAGCCTCCAGATAACAGCCCAGCCTGGCGGACACCTTGCTTTCAACCTTGTTTGACCCTAAGCAGAGAACCCAGTTACACCCCGCCCCAGACTTATGAAGGACAGAACCATGAGCTAATCAATGAGTGTTGTTTCAAGTCTGTAAGTTTATTGTAATTTGTTATACACCTACAGAAAATTAATACTCCCCCTGTGACCAAGATATGATCTTTTCTTGTCCTATTTGTTGCATATATTTCCCATTATGCTCTATTCTTTTTTATTATGGGTTTTCCCCTTCATGTAAACTTTTGTATGTATTAAACTGGCTGTTTTTTTCCTTTGCGATATGTTTCTATCAGTCTCCAGTTAGAAAGTCTTTCTACCTCTACTCCCACCCCATTGAAGTTTTAACAATTCGATTATATTTTCTGTGTGTGGTTTAAGTTTTAAAATTGAAATTTTTTTAAAAAAATTAACTAAAATGCTTACATGATTCCAAAGTCAAAAATCTATGACACGGCACATTCAGAGAAGTCTAGCTTCTGTGCCCGTCCCATCTACCCTGCTCTGTCTTTCCTCCTTAGGTAATCATTGGATGTGGTCCTCTATTGGGCCTCAAAACTTAGTGGCTAGAACAGTTTTATTATTTTTCACAATTCTGTTGGTTGACCGTGGCTCAGCTGAGTGATTCTTTAGCTGGTCTCACAAACAAATCACTTTACGTCATTTCTGTGGCTGCAGTTACATGGCAGTAAGGGTGGAAATTCCAAGACAGCTTCATTCACATGTTGGG
Source organism: Indri indri (assembly GCA_004363605.1). Lineage (NCBI taxonomy): Eukaryota > Metazoa > Chordata > Mammalia > Primates > Indriidae > Indri > Indri indri. The sequence goes on from RJWJ010000861.1 coordinate 109,413, forward strand.
TCCTGGTGGAGATGGCAGGAAGGCCAGTCTCGGTGGGAACAGTGGGGGAGCTGGACCTTTCTCTCTCTCTATCTTCTCTACCCACCTTCCTCTCTCCGTATTGTCCAGGGCCTCTCCCGCTCCTTGGGGACCCTCAACATAGCCTCTCCATCAGGGAGCTGGGCTCTGTGCATGGTGCTTAGAGCTCCCAATGTGCAAAAGCAGAAGGCCCAGGCCTTTTTAAGGCTTGGTCTCAGAACCCCTTCCCCTCCCCACTTGCTCACCTCTTGTTGGGACTTGTTCCGGCTATACTTACTCATTTATTATTCCAAATAAACTTTATAATCAACCTGTTTAGCTATAGAAATAAAGAGAAGATGGTATAATATATTTTTATTAGTATTGTTGGAATTTATAAGTTAAGTAGGGGAGAATTAACATTTTTGTGATGTTACACCTTCTTAGCCAAGAGCATAGTGTGTGTTTCCTTCTGTTCAAATCTAATGTTATGTCTTGTGCAAGGCATAATCATTCTTCTCATATAGGTTTTTCGCATTTCCCATTAAGACTATGCCTTAACTTGTTTTATTATTTCCTGAACTCTTTAATCCGTCTAGGTCTATTCTCCTCTCTCTCTCTCTCTCTGTAATTTATGGTGTGATAGCAAAATCTAAATGAATTTTTCTGCTAAATATCAAGCTATTTAGTCTAATATCATTTACTGAGTAATCCTCTGTCCTTTACAGTTTTGTGATGCCTCTTTTATCGTACATTAAAATCTTATATACAACTTAAATATACACCATAAAAAAATAAAATAAAATCTTATACACTAACGTGTTGGGATCTGTTCTGAACTACCTACCTGTCCTGTCCAATTGCTCTTGTGCCGAAGAGGCTGCTTTAATTCTTACAGCTTTACTGTGTTTTGTGCCTCATGAGAATCTTTCCCTTACAATTAACTTTTTAACAATATATATCATTTTTAAGCATTCTTTTATTTTTTCAGAAGAATTTCAACATAATTTCATTAAATTTCCTCACGAAAAGTTGTTTCGGACTATTGAGAGTAATTAATTAGAACTAAAAATTACTTTTTTACAACTGGACATTTAAAATATTTAATTTCCTATTCCAAAATACTGTAAATCTCGTTTTTCATATTTTATATTTCTTAATTCAGCCTTATAGCTTTATTCCTGTAACTCAAACATATATCACATCCAAATTACCCCAAGTATTTTATATTTTTATTGCTGTTGAGAATCTACTCGCTAGCTTCATTTTATTTTCTAACTGGTTATTGCTGTTAAATAGAAATGCCTATTGATTTCTGTATATGTAGCTGTTTTGAAATTTACAGGCACAACACATAAATGGCCAAGAAAGTATTAATAATAACAGTCTTCATTTCTCTGTAAATTAACCCAGTTTAGCTCCCCAGAAACATCTCTGCTGAGGATGGGGTGGAGAGTCAATCTCACTACTCAGTTGGAACTCAGTTGGTATGTTTTAGAATTCCCTTTTCACATCCCCGTTCTCCTCCCCTTCCCCATGACGTATTCTAGCTGGGATGGAAAAACAGGCCTATGGTTCAAAACTGCCATGCACCTTGGTGTCTGCCAGTGTCCCAGCTGGAGTGATGTGCGGTCCCATCTCCCCACACAGGCAGTGGCATGCTAGAGGGATTGCTAGAGTGAGCCTGAGCTCCCCACTGGCTGACCCAGCCCACGCTTCACTCTTGCAGGTTCTTCTAAGCCCCTGGTCCTTCTGTCCCTCAAGCTGAGTTGTCCATAGCCCTACCCATCTCCGTCCCTTACCAGGACACTGACTCCAGGGGTGACAGGCAGCCAGACCCCACCCCGTGATCTGCTTCTGCTCCCCTCTCCTTCCACAGCCCTCCGCTAGACCAGCCATGTCCCATGCCTGTGGAAAGTGCTCCTCATCACGCAGTGTGTGACTCAGGGTCTACATCGGATGGAGGAGGAATTGAGGGGCACCTACTAGGAATTACAAAGAATTAAAAAATACTTCAGCTTAATATTTCAAAAATATTATCCTCCTGCGTATATTTATCTTCTCTCCTTCTGTTGTGGAATTCAAGCATACCCAAAGGCAGGGCCAATAAAGCCCTTCCTCCTCTTCCTCTTCCTCCTTTTCCTAGAGTTATTTTAAAGCAAATCCCAGATATCGTATCATTTCACTCTGGCCAGATTTCCAAACTTTTTCTAATAATTTTTCAGACGATTCTTTCTTTGGCTGTATCCTATAGATTTTGGCCTGAAGCATTCACACTTTGTTATCTTCAGTCAGTTATTGCTTTTTGGGTTTTTTGTGTGATCTCTGTTTGTTTGTTTTTTTGAGACAGTCTCGCTCTGTCGCCAGGCTAGAGTGCAGTGGTGTCATCATAGCTCGCTGCATCCTCCAACTGCTGGACTCAAGTGATTCTCCTGCTTCAGCCACTCGAGTAGCTGGGACTACAGGTGTGTGTCACTGCACCTGGCTAATTTTTCTATTTTTAGTGGAGATGGGGTCTCACTCTTGCTCAGGCTGATCTCAAACTCCTGACCTCAAGCAATCCTCACAGAGTGCTAGGATTACAGGCGTGAGCCACCGTGCCCAGTGGTTATTGTATTTTATTTGTTCCTTGACCTAATATAGTTGGGAAAGTATGTCTTAATTGCCAAGTGATTAAAGTTTTGGTAGTTAAGGTATCTGGAACATACTAAGTTAACTGAATTTGAGATTTTCTTTATGGCCTAGTATGCAATTGTCTCAGTCTGTTTGGTTGCTATAACAAAATACCACAGACTGGGTAATTTATAAATAACAGAAATTTATTTCTCACAGTTCTGGAGGCTAGAAAGTTCAAGATCAAGGCTCCAGCAGGTTCTTTGCAAGTGAGGGACTGGTTTCTGTTTCCAAGATGGTAACTTGAATGTTGCATTCTCTGGAGGGGACGAACACTGTGTCCTCACTTGGAGCAAGGAACAGAAGAGCAAAAGGGCCAGCTAGCTCTGTTCGATCCTTTTTATAAGGTACTAATCCCATCCATGAGGATGGAGCACGATTTATAAACAATCATGCCTCTAAATGCACCACAGACACTTGAAAAGTGAATTCCCTGTGATTCTGTCTTACTTACTAATTGTACTTCTTCTTCGTTAAAATCCTCGTCTTTCTTTTTATCAGCTCAATCTCTGATAGACTGTGCTAAAATCTCTTACCAACTCTCCCTGTCCTTTTATCATTAGACGTCTGAAGTTTTTGTTGTACATATTTTCTTGTGATATGTTCTGGGTTAAATTGTATTCCTGTCAAATTCAAGCCCTAACCCTTAGTACTGAGAACGTGACTGTATTTGTAAATAAGGTCTCTACAGAGGTAAGCAAGTTTTAAAAGATCATTAGTGTGGGCCCTAATCCAATAGGACCGATGTATTTACAGAAAGGGAAAGTTTGGAATCAGAAGCTCATACAGAGAGAACACCATAGGAACGTGAAGACACGTCAAAAAAGACCTTGTAAAGAGACTCAGGGAGAAGACGGCAGTCTACAAGCCAAGGAGAGAGACCTGGAACAGACCAATTCCTCATGATCCTTAGAAGAAACCAACCCTGCTGACATCTTGGTTTTGAAGGGTAGCCTCCTGAAGTGTGACAGAATAAATTTCTGTTGTTTTAAGTCACCCAGTTTATAGCACTTTGTTATGGAAGTCCTGCAAAACTGAAGCACTGTATTATTCTGCAATGGTTTTAACATTGTGTCTTCACTATCAGTTGTCACGATGACCCTCTATTCCCCTCTGTCAGATTGCCTTTGACTGCATTGCACCCCTTCTTGATTTTCATATTGGATTGGCAGTCTTTCGTCCAGTCTTTAAATTAAGATCTCATGAGCCCCCTTGTTACACATTCAGGCATTTGTCGTGTGCATATATATGTAGCATGTTGATCAGTGATTGCCTATGTAAGCTTTAGAGTCAGAATGGGTGGCTGCCGCTTACTTGCTACACGGCCTAGGGCAACTACATTAATATTCCTGTGCCTAAGTTTTTTCCTTTTGTAAATTGAGGCGATAGTAATTGTTCTATACCATACAGTTGTTATGAGAGGCCAAGTCACGAGGCTAGTGTAGCAGGATTGTCACAGGTTGGCTTGCCGGAGAGCATACTATGAGATGGAGGTCAATGTGCAGGAAGTTTACTGGGGGTGATCGCTGGATGAACGAGTGCAGAGGGGTGGGGTGTAAGAAGCAGGATTGGGCACAGGAAGAAGTTGAACAGTGATGGAATCACAACAAAGGCTCCCCATTCGAGGGGGAACATGGTGGTATAAAATATGTCCACAAGTTCATCGGCTCTCCCTTCCAAAAGTAGAACCCTTCCCCGACTATAGGCTGGATTTAGTGACTCTTTTCTAATAAGAGAAGAAAAGTAGCCATGAGACTTCAGAGACTAGGCCATACAAGGTGTTGCAGTCCCCTGCTCACTCTCTTGGATTGCCAGTCTGGGTAAAGTTAGCTGCCACATTGAAAGGACTCTCAAGTGAGTGCTCCTGACATCAGCCACATGAAGGAGCCGTCTCGGAAGTGGATCTTCTAATCCAACGCCAGCCTTCAGGTCTGGAACCTCACCCTAAGAGACTGTACTGACGGGTGCTGCAAATGGGGTGATGGAAAAGATCAAGCTGGAGATAGATCTCCCATGGAACTGTACAGAGGGAGAAGACCCCACTAAGCTTTCCCATCTGTGACCCGTGAAAGGAGTTTCAAGCAACGGCCAGTTATCCAGAGAAGCAGGAATCAGAAAACTCCAGCAGTGGGCAGTTGAGAGACACTTGCCTCATGTCCTCTCTTCTTCCGTGTCTCAACACAGAAGCCTGGCCGTGAAGAGAGATGTTGAGGAAGTGTCTGAGAGCTGGAACCACAACTTGCAACTTCCCACCCCCACTAAGGATCTCGGGTTCAACTCAAGTCATGAGATTGACACTTTAACATGGTCTGATTTTTAGTAACTGAAATGGACCAGAAAGTTAAGGTATCACCTAAGGTGTGGTTGAGGGGTGGAAAAAATTAAAAAGGGCAGCAATGGCAGAAAAATGGTCTGTTCTAAGTTCAGAAGCTATCACATGGAGAGGGCTCAATAAACTGATTACACTGGTAACTGCTAGAACCAGAGCTCTTCACACTGCGCTGGTATTTCATAAAAATTACGTACACCTTACAAAGATGAGTAGAATATGACACACCCATCCTCAAGGACCAAGAAATGTTCTTTTATAAAATAAGTATGGAGCAGGTTTACCGGAGCAAACACATACAGTATGTGGACACACGTGTTTCTTTTCCTGCTTCCCTGCATTGTCTACCGAGATTGATTTTCTACCAGTTGAAAATGATGGTAAAGTGGAGAGGGATACACTTCTTGAATTCAAATAGACTAGACTGTGATTAAGTCCCTAATGGATTGCTCTAGAATTACAAAGTTTGAGTTGCCAGGAAAATATTCAAGACAGAGACCAAAGCCCTGAGGGCAGAGAGGAGTTGAAAACTGAGACCTGAATATTCGGAAATATCACATTTATCAACTTTCCAAAGCAATTGTAGCTGTAGTACCATCACTGTTGGTGTATAAAACACTTAAACTCTCAAGAGGGAGGCATTCGTGACACTAATTCATGAAACCATTTTATAGAAAATTTCTGATGTGATTCCCAAAGTAATGCACTTGTAAAAAACAAGTATCAGAAGCAAGGAATTTAAACAAGCATTTCTTCACCGCATTATTTAATTAAATAGTTTCCCAAAATAATGGAATTTGACCTTCTGCTTATTGGAAAAGTCCTTATTTAAAAGATTTACAAAGATTTTATTCCAATAAACGTAGTATGTTGCCTAACACCACATTGCCTGCCTTGCCTGGAGGAAGTACCCCGCCCCCCCAAACCACAATATGTATCTTGAGTCTACTTCAGTCAGTTGTTGCTGGGAATAAAAAGGATAGGCAGATCCAGTCTTGCATTGCCAACCAATCTCGGGCCCGGGGGCGTGCGAGCCGTGCCTTCCCACGTCCAGGCGCAGGACACCGCGCGGCTGGCGGCGGGGCGCGCAGCTCTGAATCTGACACTCGGTTCCAGGACACGCGCCTGGGGAATACCCACAAGCCCGCGCGGCCCTGCGGAGCCCGGCTGGCGGCCGCCCCAGCGCCCGGCCCTCAGCAGGGCGAGGTCACCCGGCGCTGCCCGAGACCTTGGCCCCAGGCCCGGCGGGAGTGGGGCGGGGCAGGCGGGCCGCCCGCCAATCAGCGCCCTGCAGGCCGGGAAGCTGGGGCCGCGCCCCTGCGGGCGAGCCGAACGATTCCCGCTGGAAGGGCAGAGAGCGGCACCGCCTGCTCAGAACCCAGGGAGGAAGTAGGGGATGGCTAGAGTCGAAGAGAGGAAGGAGATCTGCGGACGGAATGCATTCCCTAGTCATAACCTCCCGAAAGCCAACTCCATACTGCAGCCCCCAAGCCACACAGCCGCGGCCTGACTTTGCCAGCACAGGACGGGCCCGGGAGACGGCCTCGGCCCCGCCCCGTGCCGCGGGGCACGCCGGGAGAGCCGAAAGTTTCCACCCCCCTGCACTAAACCAGGCAGAAGAGTACTTCCGGCGTAATACTGTCTTGCGGAAGTGGGGGGGCTAGTCTGGTCCCGCCCTTCGTGCGCAGCGGGGCGGGGTGAAGGGTGATAGCGCTTTTGCCCGCGCTAAGGCCTGCTCCTGCGCCGGAAGGAGGAAGGCGGAGGCGTACGCCTTCTCCGAGCTCGGGAGTTGGTCCGACGTAGGTGCAAGGTCACGTGCCACCACTGTCGGAGTGGAGGGGCGGGACCACCCCCGTTCCCTTTCGGTCACACGCTGCCGGAAGTGGTGGCTGCTGCAGAGAATTTGAGATGGGCACCTCCCTCGACATCAAGATTAAAAGAGCGAATAAGGTTTATCACGCCGGGGTAAGTGGGGGGTAGGCGGGCCTGCAGGTTCTGTGGTCTCCAGCGCCCCGCGCACGTCGGAGTGTCCCTGGGCGGGGCAGGGGCGCGCCGCCAGGTGTTTCCTCGCCAGGTGCATCTTCACCAGGTGCGTCCCGTGCGAGGCCGCCTGTCCAGCTACCGGCCCCCAGAGGAGGCGCCGCCGCGTCTGCGGCGCGAGCAGGGGCTAGCGCCTGGCGCCGGGGCTGCAGGTCCGACCGTCTGGCCCGTTGAACATGCCGCTCATTTGGGGCCCCCAGGCTTGAGATTGCAGTGATCCCTGAGGGCGGAGGAGCCGGAAGACCAAACTCCCTTTTCCCTCTCTCCTGAAGTGACCGCAAAGGTCTGATGAACAAAAGGCAAAATTAACATTGAAAGCGGAAATATGCACATCTGGCGGCAGCATACTTAAGGTGGTGGTCACTTCTAACAACATACTACATAAGTTACTATGTTTCTGGTTGTATTCTTTGAATAACATACAAAAGGTGTGGCATGTTAAAACACAAGTATAAAAAAGTAAAATCTTAATTATGCCATTGTTTTGTACTGTTGGCCAGTTTTGTGCTATTGGCCAGTCATTTAACCTTCTTGGGCCTCAGTGTCCTTATTTGTAAAATGAGGGTGTTGTAAAGTTCCTCTGACTCAGGGACTCTTAACCCTTAACTCTATATCAGAGTCAGTCACCCTGGGGAATTTAAAAATAGCATTGCACGGTTTCCACCCCCAGGGATACAGGTGAGTCTCATGTGCATCTAGGGTTGAAATCACAGTTAGCTCCAGTGCTCTATTGAATAAAATTGATAGCAGTAATTGGTCACATCAGTGCACAGCGATCTCGAAAGGGATAGAATACCAGACAAAGATTTTGAGTGGATGCTAAAACTTTGGAGTAAAAGACAATTGGGGAAACCTGATGTTTACACAGATTCAAATGGTCACTCCGCCCCCCCCCCCCCATTATTAATTACTAAGGAAATAAGTCAACTTTAAAATGGGGTAATCTGGTAGTCACCACCCTAACCAAGACCAATAATGAACACTTTACCATCCCCACTAGTGAGACTGACATTTTATACCCCCTGGCATGATGCACTAAGGACACAACTCACCTATGCAGTAATTCCTGCCAAAATGTTTAATCCAGATTGATTCATAAGGAAACAATCAGGCATATCCTGATTGAGAGACATGCTGTGAAACAATTGGGCTGGATTCTCCAAAAATGTCAATGTCATAAAAGAATAAAGGCTAGAAAATTTTTCTAGATTAAAAAAGAGTAAAGGGACATGAGAACCAAATATAATGCATAATTTTCGATAAAAAGTAAATTTGAATATGGACTATATATTAACTAATAGTTTTGTATTGGTGTTGAATTTCCTGAGTGTGATATTTGTATTTTGGTTACGTGAGAGAATATTCCATATGGTAAAGTATTTTGGAGCAAAGTGTTCAGCCCTAAGTTGTGTATGCGCATATGTTTGTACATGTATTTGTGCAGTAGAAAGAAAGAAAGCAAATGGAGTAAAATATTAATAATTGCTGAATGTAGTTGAAAGCTATTTAGGTCTCTTTTGTACTTTTTTAATAACAGCTTTATAGAGATATAATTAAAAGACCATAACATTCATCCTTTTAAAGTGTACAGTTCAGTAGTTTTTAGTATACAGAGTTGTACATCCATCACTGCTATCCAATTTTAGAAAATTTTCATTACCCCAGAAAGAAACCCTGAACCCGCTAGCAGTCACTACTTATTCCCCTTCCCTGCCAATCCCTGGCAATCACAAATCATCTTTGTCTCTATGGATTTGCCTATCCTAGACATTTCATATAACTGGAATCATTCAACATGTGGCCTTTTGTGACTGGCTTCTCTTCACCTAGCATAATGTTTTCAGTGTTCGTGCATGTTGTAGCATGTGTCAGTTCCTCATATTCCATTGAATGGATATTTTGTTTAACCTTTCATCTGTTGATGGACATTTTGGTTACTTCTACCTTTTGGCTATTAAGAATAATGCTAATAGGAACATTCTAGTACAAGTTTTTGTGTAAGCAAATGTTTTCATTTCTCTTTGGTATATAAACTGAGGAGTGGATTTTGCTGGGTAACTTTATGTTTAACTTTTGGAGGAACTGCCAAACTGTTTTCCGTGGTGCCTGCACCCCTTCACAGTCCACCTGCAGCATTTGAGGGTTCTAACTTCTCCACTCCTTTGTATTCTCATAACTTTTCTGGAGCTTGGAACATTTTCAAAATAAGATGAGGGGAGGCCGGGCGCGGTGGCTCATGCCTGTAATCCTAGCACTCTGGGAGGCCAAGGTGGGAGGATCATTTGAGCTCAGGAGTTTGAGACCAGCCTGAGCAAGAGCAAGACCCTGTGTCTATTAAAAAAAAATAGAAATTAGTTGGACAACTAAAAATATATAGAAAAAATTAGCCAGGCATGGTGGCGCATGCCTGTAGTCCCAGCTACTCGGGAGGCTGAGGCAGGAGGATCGCTTGAGCCCAGGAGTTTGAGGTTGCTGTGAGCTAGGCTGATGCCACGGCACTCTAGCCTGGGCAACAGAGTGAGACTCTGTCTCAAAAAAAAAAAAAGATGGAGGAACAATGACAGGAGACTATACACATTTAACTTTAGCTCTTGTTTTATTAAAAAATTAGCACATTGTATTCAGAGATTTTATTTGAGCTGAGATGCTGAGATGTTTTCTGTGGTTTTAAATATGATACAAGTAATGAAAAGTACATTTAGAAAAGATGGAAGAAATGGAATTGTAACGTTGCCCCAGCGGAAGTCATACACAGCCAGAGCCACTCCTCATGGATGGCAGAGTTGAAGATGGTGTCAGCTGCGTCCATCTAGAGCACATCTCTTGTGCTAGTATCAGGAACAGAATCTGCAGTTGTTGGCTTAAGGCAGTGTCCCTCAATTTTCAGTCACTTTTTACACTTAAATACATTTTAAAAGGAGACCTTACCTGATCATTGTAAAAGAAAAACTAGTATAACTTTTATTAAGTAGATTGTTGCTACATTTTTTTAAAGACAAAAAAGCAAAAAAAAAAAGAGAAAAAGTTATTAAATCAATAAATCTAAACAATTGATTCAAATCTGTACCTGGACATGTGTGCCCGTGACTCATGAGCTAGACTCCATGATCTGGGATTTGGGACAGGTGGAGTAGGCAGTCAGCACTGTCACGGCTCTTCCCAAGCCCCAGGTAGCAGGACCCTTGCTGGCTGGTGCCCAATTAGCTCTCAGTACCTGAGACAGTGCACATGTCAAGTGTAGTTTGCACCATGGTTGTAGGAGGAGTGGCTTCTCTCTCCCACTGTCCCCGCCCTCAGCTGGCTATAAGTGACACTAGTGGTGTACAGATTTTCTATTTTCTGTGTGTATCTCAATGGCATTGGTAAAGATTCAGTTACTAAAGATTTGGACCTGCCAGATCACAGTGCCTATAATTCTCATGGTTTGCTTCAGGTGGCCGCCACCTACTTTAGCCTGATCCTAAGCAGTACTATCCCTCGCCTGAGGTCATAAGTGATTGTCACTTAAGTGAAACATATTGTCCATGTAAGCACATAAAGCAAGCTTGTGTTCCAGCAGAGGTACTGGGGTGGAGTTTGAGAGGCAGGCAGCATCATTCTCATCACTCTAAGAAACGGAGGCCTAGACAGGTTGAATTTCATCACCAACTAATGACAGAGCCTGGGTTCCAACTCAGATTTCAAACCATGTCCATTGCACACTCTATTATACTGCCTCCCTAAGACTGGCCACTTTTATGCAAAATGGAGGAATTTGTAACATAGAAAAATGATTGTTATTCATTTCCTAGGAGTGCTGTAACATTGTGATACTTCAATAAAAGACTGATACGACTTCCACTTTGAATATGTGCTGATTCTGTGACTGTGCTTTTCGCTCTCTTAGTTGTTGTAGAAGCATTTGGAAATGGCTCTGATTCTGTGGACACCAGAGAAACATATTATACTTGGGTTTAAAATTGATAGTGGGTTTTTTTGTAGAAAAAAATGATCACTGACAAAATGATTTTTAAAAAATTCATAGTTGAAGCATTAAAATAAATGTAATGAATGCCATTTTAAAAATTTAACATCCTACAGAGGAGGTAAAGGGAAGAGTTAAGTCATTTTCCTTTGCAACCCCCTGTCCTGTCCCTGGAGGTATCCACTGGTGTGTGTGCTATTCCAGACACACATGTGCACACACGCACAAACTTATTCTTGCTTAATAGTGTATCTTGGGTACCTTTCATAGCACCACATTTCCATCAATCCCATTCTCTTTTAGATTGTTATTTTAATCAATCAAATTCATTCAACCAGTGTCTGTTGATCTCACGAGGTTGCAGGTCAGTAGAGATAGGTAAATATGGAATATGAAAGATGATAAAATGCTTGAATAGGAGCATATTTGGTGTATGAGGGAGCACAAAGGTGGGGTGTAGTCATTTTGGGGAGGAAAGGGGAAAGCTGGGGACCCTTCTGGAGCTTCAGAAACCGTTAGACCAGGGCCTCCTTGCCAACTGTGTACTGTGGTCCAGGCGGGAGGAATAGACAGTGTGAGCCAAGTGAACAGGAATGTGTAGGCACTTGGGAAGAAGTATGAGTCCAGAAAAGGTTTCTTTTACTCCATTCCTCAAGCTTCTACAGTCGCTCATCCCCCTCTAATTTGGCAGTAGCAGCATTTTTTTAATCAGACTTGGCTTTATCTTTACAAAATATGTCTTTTGTTTTTTTTTTTAAACTACGTAAGTTGATTGTTTAGCTTATTAAATTGTAGCTTCCTTTTTAAAAATGCAGACATTGTCCATTAAGAACTACTTTAGTTGTATCCCTTAAGTTTTTTTGTTTTTAATAGGTTAGTGAATTATTATAAAGCAAACATCCTTGTAACCCCACTCAGGTCCTGCTGGAGAGGATCGAGGGACCAGGAGAGAGAGAGAGAGACAGAGAAGGAGGGAGAGAGAGAGATTATGGCAGAAGACAATGCTCCAAAGAACCTTGATGAATTGTCATGGTTTAGTAGCCTTGTGCTCTGTGGGGATGTGAGAAAGCCCTACCATAATGCTCCTCTGCCATGTCCCAAAATGTGTCCCACGAGATTTGATTTGTAGTACATTTATCATTATACAACTTAAATGTCTTCTAATTTCCATTATGATTTTTTTTGACATGAGTTATTTAGAAATTTATGCTTCAATTTCTGTTAGAACTCTTTCACCCTTAGGCTTACAATAATTCCTAATTTTAATATTTACATTTTAGAAAATTCCTTACGAGCAGAATTACAAAAAGAGTAACTTTATCAAGAAAGTGGTGAGATTACGATGGAGTAGGGGAATGTCAGGTCTAATTATTAGGAAAAGATAGAATAACATGGGAATGTTTTCTGTAATTCAGTAGTAATGGTAATAGTTTGTAAACACGTATATACCTCTCTCATTGTACTGATTACATTCTGTAATAAATTTGTTCTATGAGTCTCAGTTAAAATATTTTGTTTGTATTTGTGTTCCTAGGCCTGGAACTACTTGCCATGTAATAGGTGCTCAAAAAATGTTTATTAAATGATGAGTTGAAGCCTTAAAACATTTAAGCAAAATTCATAACACTCCTAACAGTTTTTTAAATGCGTTGATTAGGAAAGGGAAACTGTGGTCTTACAGGCACATTACGGGTTTTGCTTTGTAATTATTAATAATCTAGATATTCTAGACAGATATTGGTAAGATTTATTCTTATTTGACATAGTCCCAAAGCTGCACATTGAACCCCCCATTACTTGCATTTGCTTTACAGTAGTCATTTTTAAGAGAATGATTCAAATAAATATGGGAGTAGAGATTTTGGAATTCCTACACATACGGTTTTCTCTCAAACTCAGGAATAGAAAATAATAGAAAATTGTCCAAAGTTTGATTCTCTGGGGCCTTTGTCTCATTTCACGTTGCTCAGCGCAAACACAGACCCTTTCTCAGGGCTCGAGCATTGTTGTCATGCCACCTTATCTCTAAGAATCCTTCCCATTAAGTCTAAAAACTTCACTTCTGTTCCCAAAGCCCCATGTGTGGTATGAGACAATTGGGAATGTGTGATAAAAATTCCCTAATTCCATATTTCCAGCAAAAGTTTTAATTTTCCATGGGAACACTTAACTAATACTGTTTTAAAGTAACGTACGCTAGTATAGCCCTTTCCAGCTCAAAGAGTCCTTTAATCCTCACAAATACTGCGAAGAGGTGGTGATTCCCCATTTTGTGATTGAGAAGACCGAGGCACAGAGAATTCAGGAATGTGCCAAGGGCACCAATAAGAAGAAATATTTGAACTTGCATCTTTTTATTCCCAAGTCCAGGAACTGTGTGCATTCTCTGGCTCTTAATTCGTGTCTGTAGGATGGAGAAGATACCTACTCAAAGGTTGTGTTTTGAGGATTAAATGAGATAATGTTTTAAGACACTTAGCTTCTGATCCCTAGTAGGGCTCAAATGGTAGGTGGTGGCATTGCCAGGCTTCTCCCACACCCCCAGAACTGCCTTCGTCTGCTACAACGTTAATCACATTGCTAGTACACCCTATAAATGGCATAATGAATGTTCGTCAGTGCTTTACAGATTGTGAGATACTTGCCCACTGTCTGCTTGGAGAAAGGAGATTCATTGACCGAGGAGAATATACAGAGGTTACAGCATTTGGCCCTGAGAGCTCAGTGTAATTTGCTATTGCTGTGTACACTGCTTGGTGCGGTAGATGTGTTCTTGATCAAAAAGTTAGACTCATGCATCTCGTAGACTACTTTATGTCTTCAGTGCTGTAGGGGAGTGTATTGGTTAGAAGAACCCTGCAGTAAATCTTTCTATAACGTAAATATTCATTTGTTTTAATAAATGCAGAATGTTTTACATTCTTAAGTCCTGGCACACGTACTCATGAAAATGACACTGTTAAATATTATGGTTATGAAAAACGTAAATAAGAGATTTACTCCCCAGCATGGCCAGGTTGCAATGACAAGGGATTTATGCACCGTGGGCTGATTACTATTACCACAACAACCTCCATATTTGCATTTTGTCTTATTTGGCTTGCATGTAATTTCTTGTTTAAAAAAAAAAATAAAGAGAAACCCCATATCTAACAGCTCATCATTATGAAGAAAAATTGCAAAGCTAAAATGCTATTTTTTAAAAACATCCTAGCTATTCTACTTTGTCCTATAGGATTCTTAGTAAATGAATGATCATTTACTAAAGAATGCTGTTGCAAGGACTTAGGGTATAAAAATGTAGATCTTTGAGCTAGGAGGGATCTCAAGATAATTAGGGGAGCTTTGAACCTTTTAGGAAACACAATCATCTAGACTTTAAGTGGGTCTCTTTTTTCACTAACAATCTAATACTCCTGAAAAAGCTTGTGTCTTGAATCATAACCTAAACCCTTATCTAACACATGAGAGAGATTTTCAGAACGATCTGAGCCTTTTTGAAAAACTGGGATGCAATAAAATTGTCCATGTAGTTCTTCATTTGGTGTTTGTTGCAGCAAATCTCATACTGACCTGAGCATTCGTAAAGCCTGCTTGACCGCTGGGGATGTGTTGACTTCCAGACTCTGCAGCTGGACAAGTGTCGGCATGTCTTGTGCACCTTCACCCCCAGCAAGCTGCTCTGACTTCCGCCCAGGCTGAGACCTCTCTCAGCCACAGTGGTCGGCTTTTCCTCTGCCTTCCTCCCAATGCCCAGTGTCTAGTCTGGACCTCCTGCCCTTGCATCGCCCTGGATTCTACCCTGTGTCGCCAGCCATGTGACCCAAAACCTGCAGCCTATACCTTCCACCTAATTCCTCTTGCAGTTGTCCCTCTGTGCTAAATGCCCAGCCGTGCTGCTCACAAGCTGGAGAGCCAGCAGCACCGTCAGGTTTTGGGGAGATGGACCCTCTCTCTTCCTCCTCTTCTTTCCCCTCACTGCCTTCTTTCCTGATTAATGTCCCACCCAGAGTCAGCAGAGCCCTGTCTCCTGTACTCGGTCTACCTGTTCGTGGTTTCCACCCCAACTAAGGCTGACTTTCCTTTACAGACAGTCCCAGCTCTCAGCCTGTTCCAGGAAGTTCATCGCTACTGTTGCTCCACCCACCCACCCCAGTCCCCTTGTCTTCCTGAACCTCTAAGGCATGTGCCCTCTTGCTCCCTTTTATGTGTTCCTTCTACTGGGCTCAGGGTCGCACTCTGCCCTGTTCTCTCCGGTCCTCTCTTCTGCCGTTGCTCAGCAGCCGACTTCTTAGCCAGATTCCTGAAAAATTGGCAGGTGAAGCCAGTTTTCCATTTGCTTTCCATTTTCATTCTAGCTCCACTTGAGTTTGTAACCCCCTAGCTCTGAGTATCTCTTTAACTCCTTGCATTTTTTTGATCAGTTGGTTGTTAATATATATACGTGCAGTTCTTTTGCTAGACATATCTATACCCCAAACACAGTTACTTTTCTAGGTTTCAACTTCTGTTCGGAAAACAGACTGACTTGTTAGCCATGGGCTGGGTGGGCCATCCCGTTTCCCTCCCAGTGAGCACACTAGGGCCAAATGGTTTCAGAAGAGCGTTGCTAACAAATCACCAAGTGACAGTAGTTTGCCGACAAGGAAACCCGCAGTATCCCAAGGCTCAGAAATAAACCTTGCCCTGTTTGGATGTCTAGAGCTCAGGGAGAGGCAGTTAACGCACCGATGTGCTTCAGTCCCGGCTCACGATTCCTGTGTGTGGTGTAGGTCCAGTGTGCTGGCGCTGTAGTGTGCTGGGCACTGTTGCTCTCTGGCCATGGCGTTCTGGGTTCCTCCGTTGCTCCTGGCAGGACTTTGTGGAGCCTTCATAATGCTGAAGGATGTTGTGCTCTCTCAGGGGTGAGGGTGCAGTGCTTGCCAAACCTGGTTGACCTCAGATCCTTTTTTCTTTTTTCCAGAGAATTTTCTAGATCAGCTGTTTCCAGACCTTATTTTGGGAAACTGCATTTTCTCCCTTTACATATTTGCATTTTTTTTTTCAGCCTGTGTTGCCCAGGCTGGTCTCGAACTCCTGGGCTCAAGTGATGCTCCCACCTCAGCCTCCCAAATAGCTGGGACCATAGGCACGTGCCACCATGCCTGGCTCCATGTTTACATTTTTTAAATTATAAAAATGATAAGACTTAAACATTACCACAAATAAAAGAAAGAGGTGAAAACTCCTCCCTCAGTGAATCCCACTTCCCAGAGTTTGTCCTTTCAGATATTTTTCATATAAACACAAACATGTACAGATGAAATTTTTATAAAATACTTTTGTGAAATGAAGACGTTTTATCAGTTTCAATTATTGCCCTCTAATTTACCTGCACAGAAGATTTTCCGGACACACTTACATGGTGAGCAATAATGCAAGCAAGTGCCTTGGTGACCAGGCAGCTTACTCTCACTTGTAGGCAGAAAAAAATCCAGGCGCAGAGAAACAGCGTCTTTCTCAAGGTGATGGAAAATGTATTTTACCTTTCATCTTGTAAGGTACAGATGAATGTTTCCTGTAAACTGCTCAATAAAATGAATGTTGTTTAGGATAAAGACCTTCCAAAAATAATTAAGCAATGAAACTCTTTTATTAAATGAAGTCTTATATATAATTCTAATGTTAATTTTTATAAATGTTCCTATTAAAATAGTTTATTTTATAAACAGATAAAAGCAGAGCTGTTCTATTTGAAGTGAGAATATCCATTTCCCCCTGCCCTCCCTAACTCTTCCTCAAATCCCAGAGTGGCTGCTGGGGTGTCTGTACAGGACTAGGGCCCTGGAAAAGTACGGGTTATAGGATGTAATGACCAGCCAGAGCCTACAGGGTGAAGTTTTTTCATACCACCCATTTTATTTGGTCTTCTGCCAAAACGTACAAGCTTTGTTAACTTTCAGATATAATGCAGTGCATGGAATGAGGCTTTGAACTTTTTGCTTTTATTTACTGGATGATTTAAACCAAAAAAGTGTAGACCCACCAGTTTACCGACCCTCCTTGGTTAGTCTTCTGCCAGTTTGCTCCCTAATAAGCTGCTACCTGGGGTTCTTGGGCCAGCAGGCTCCACAGGAGCTGGTGGCCTCTGGCCACCCTCGCTGTTGGCCCCTTGCTTGTGTTTATGAGTTTGCAGCCCTTTGACTCTCGATAGTAATGTGTACTTGATCAGGCTATCCTGACCGTGCTACCAATGCTCAGATAGAACTTGCCTCTGAGTAACTGTGAGAGTCACACCCGCTGTCCTCTCATCTATCGGGCAGTCTCTGGTGGCGGTGCAGCGTTGGCTCATGTGCTTTCCAGTGATGGCTGAGCTCTGCTAATCCTTGCTGTCCTTCCCCCCGTGGTAATTATTTATGCTTATGGTTTTATTGTCACATACCAGGCATGATGTCAGCCTAAAATTGGCCCTTCCTTTGTTTTGTCAGGAAGGATTATTAAAGACAATTACTCTAAAACCCAAATGATCATCTTTGGGAAAGGAACAAAAGTCCTGTCAATGGGAAAGCTGGGAGTAGACGAGCAGAAATTCCCTTCTTTAATAATAATCAGGAAAAAAATAAACTTTTTTCTGATTTAAAAAAAGTACATTAGTGTTTGACCATACGTTTCAGATCTTTCAAAAAAAATTTAAACTAGTTTTGCAAATTAAAAAAATATATTTTTACTTGCTGAGAAAAATTCAACTAATATAAAACAGTGTCAAATGAAAAGTAACTTCCTCTGCCCCTTCTCCTCTCCTGCCCCATGAACACTCCCCAGAATTAACCACATGGCATTGCCAACCCCTCATAGTAGGTTCTTAAAGTGGCCTTGGGCAATTTGGCCCAGGGAGCCCACTCTGGATTAACCTGGGGCAGAGACCCTGCTCTGCGCTGGTTACTTAACACACAGTCTGCCCTCGGTGCGCTTCTGCTGAGCTCTTCTTGCTTTATGATAACAGCCCTTTAGGCCGTTGGTCTCATTTGCTGCCAGACTCATCTCCCGTCTTGTTCTCCTGAAGTTCGCCTGCGTCTTGACTCGGATCTGGATACACTATTATTTATCCTTCACACATGATTTCACTCTGACTGGGATTTCAAACTGATGGCTGTTCGGGTTGTTCGTTATGTAAGTGTGGGCTGGCTACACAAAGCATTTTCTTTGGCCAGCTCCCTGTATTCCACTGTCATTACTTTGGCATATAATTATGCCAGCTCCAGACTCCTTTGTAATTGGAGCCCTCCTAAATATTTGGTTTATAGTCTGGAGTCTTTACATGCACTTCTTTCTGCCAGTAGTTCCAAACCAATGTCAATTTTCTAAACCTGCAGTCCCCAGCCCCTGGGCTGCAGACTGGTACCAGTCCATGGCCTGTTAGGAACCAGACTGCACAGCAAGAGGTGAGCGGCGGGCGGTGGGCAAGCGAGTGAAGTTTCATCTGTATTTACAGCCATTCCCCATCGCTCGCATCACCACATAAGCTCCGCCTCCTGTCAGATCAGCAGCAGCATTAGATTCTCATAGAAGCATGAACCCTACTGTAAACTGCATGCAGGGATCTAGGTTGCATGCTCCTTATGAGAATCTAACGCCTGATGATCTGAGGTGGAGCCGAGGTGGTGATACTTGTGCTGGGGAGTGACTGCAAATACAGATTATCATTAGCAGAGAGGTTTGACGGCACAATAAATGTAATGTGCTTGAATTATCCTGAAACCATCCCCCCCCCCCCCCCCCCCCGACACACACACCTGGATCTGGAAAAATTTTCTTCTGCGAAACCAGTCCCTGGTGCCAGAAAGGTTGGAGACTGCTGTTCTAAACCTTCTGCAAGTTTTAATGTTACAGGTTGAGTATCCCTTATCTGAAATGCTTGGGACCAGAAGTGTTTTGGATTTCAGATTTTGTTTTCAATTTTTGGAATATTTGCAGATACTTACTGGTTGTGGATCCATAATCCAAAAATCCAAAATCTAAAATACTTCAATGAGCATTTCCTGTGAGTGTCATGTCAGTGCTGAAAAAGTTTCAGGTTTCAGAGCATTTCAGATTTTGGATTTTCAGATCAGGGATGCTAAACCCATGTTGAAATCTGAAAACAGGTAATCTCTGTTAACACGTAATTTTGCTAATATGAAGTATCTAGCGCCTGAAACCACACAGCATACCAGGATTAGACTTTTACTCCAGTGCTGAAGACCCCCGTATTTACTTTTATCAAGTTTTACTTTTTGTGGATAGTGTTGCCAATCTTATTTTGCCTCTTTCTTCTCAACTATTACTTAGTGGCGGAAGTTTCTTTTCCAGGGTCTGAAGAAAGTTTCAGAACTAGGAATTTCAGATCTCACCATCGGACAATAGCCTTGCTTTTTTCTTTTTTTTTTTTTGAGACAGAGTCTCACTCTATTACCCTGGCTAGAGTACAGTGGCATCAAACTCCTGGGTTCAAGCAATCCTCCTGCCTCAGCCACCCGAGTAGCTGGGTCTACAGGTGTGTGCCACCATGTCTGGCTAATTTTTCTGTTTTTTTATAGGAGTTTCGCTCTTGCTTAGGCTGGTCTTGAACTCCTGACCTCAAGTGATCCTCCCATCTCAGCCTTACCCTTGCTTTTTGCCATCCCATTTTACTTAATATTTACACCTGTATTTATACTATGCCATACTTAGAAGAAACTAGCTATGTTTTACCATATCAGTATTGCATCAGAATGAGATACTATACTAGAAGGTAAGCCCCCTGAGAGCATGGGCTTTTCCTGTTTTGTTCACTGCTGTGTCTGAGTGTCTAGAATGGCGTCTGACATGTGGTAGGCATGCCAAAAATATTTGTTCAGTGGGGATAATATTTCTGCTGTATTGGCAGTAAGTGTATGTAGGTCACATACGTTGATGTCTTGATATTTTGTTACAGTTCCATTGCTGGTGAACTGACTTTTATAGATTTTACTTAAATATTAATCACTTTTAGAATACTATTGTCCAGAAAGTAGTAGAACTGTATTTTCTTCTATACTTGATAATTTCCATGTTTTTTTTAAAGCTGAGGTATAATTGCATACAGTAGGTCACCCTTTTTGGTGTAGAGTTCTTCGAGGCTATAACCACCATCACAAGTCAAGATGTGGAACAGTTCTGTCACCCTCAAAATTCCCTTGTGCTCCTTTGTAGTCAAACCCTCTCTCCCACCATCAGCCCTATAGTTTGCCTTTTCCTGAATGTTCCCTGAATGGCATTGAATCTGGCTTTGTCATTGGCATAATGCGTTTGCGATTCATCCAAGTTGTTGTGTATTAGCAGTTCATTCCTTTGCATTGCTAGTTACCTGCCCTTGCGTGGATGCGCCACAGTTTATTTATCCATTCACCCATAGAAGGACATTTGGGTGATTATGTGTAAAGCTGCTGGAAACATTTGCTTACAGGTTTTTGTGGGAGCATAGCTTTTATTTCACTTGGGTAAAATCTAGGAATGGAATCGCATTATCTCTGTTTTAATGATAGTTTGGAGATGGTGTGTTCTCTTTAAAATTCTCCTTTCTGGAACTTAAGTAAATACCGCATATTATTGGCCATTACTTACTATGTGAAGAAATATCTGGTGACTGTTTATTCTGTTTTTCAAACAAGAAAAACAGTTGTTATACAGAGAGTAGAATGGGGATACCTGAATTGAAATCTCTTTAATGCTTCTGATTTTCATTTCCAACCAAAATGGGTCTCTAAGTGCTACTAAGAAAGAGTAGAGTGTTTCAGTAAGCAGTTAATTGTCTTACTCATGTTTTCCCATCCAGCTCAGTAACTCACCTTGTGGTTTGTTTTCATGTTGGTTAACTAAGTGCATTCAGTCCTCACCGGTAAATAAAAAGGTGGCTCACTATTAGAGTGTAAGATCCCTAGACCAAATGTGGGATGAGAATCCCAGGTGGTTCTAGGAAGGATTTGTTTAGATGTGCAGAGGACTCTGGGGAACAAGGGTGGGCTGGCATGGCTCACCATGTTCCAGGACCGTCAAAAGAAAAGGTGTTGGAGAGAGAATGGCTGAGGCATTTAACCAAGAGGCTTTTATTTCTCTAGCAGTTGTGTTCAAACCAGAATAAGAAATGATCCAGAGAAATGTGACTTCTTAACACAAAATCTTCAGATCTTTTTCTGAGAAGAGACCACTGTGCCCTTGGATTATCAAAATTTAAGAGGCTTAGAACGTGGTAAATTTGGGTGTAGAGGCTACCCACTAAGGGATTTTATTTTTTTAAAACAGATTTATTATGTTAATAGGTAATCAATTCACATCGTTCAACATTCATGAGTTTCAAGATAGATACCGTCTAGCTCCCTCCCACCCTTGTCCATCAAGGTCCTCTCCTTGGGGCAACCAAAGCTGTCAATTTTTTGTGATTCCTTCCAAAGATATTTTATGCACATGCAAGTAAATATGTACACATGTTCTTTTTTTCCCCCTTTTCTACAAATAGTGCAATATAGAGCCTTAAGAAAAAGAATGCCTTGGGGTGGGAGGATAGACTAGATGAGCTGATTCATATGCAATAGTAAGTAAATTCTGAAAAGAAGAGAAATGAGGGAAACTAGTCTGTACCCTCATATGTACTAATGCAAATGATCTCCAAGATATTGTTAAAGGGAAAAACCACCATTTTCCTGTTGTTGGAATTTAGATTGTTGGCAATCTTTTGTTATTACAAACAATGTTGCAGTGAATAACTATGTTCATAGGTCATTTCACATCTGTAGATGTTATCTGGGGGACCCGTGTGTTTGTTAGATGTTTTTGATACTGACACATGGATCTCATAGGTTGTAACATTTTAGGTTCTCTGCAGCAGTGTGTGAGGGTGCCTGTCGCTCCCCTCCCTCAATTCAATGTGATCGCATGTTTCCATCTTTGTTTTAATATTTCTCATATTTTTGACCATATTTTTATGAGATTATAAGATTGATCATATTTTCATGTTTTTAGGAAAAATTTGCATTCCCTTTTTTGTGAACTCTTTGATCATAACATTTGCCCATTTTCTCCTGAGTTTTTAATCTTTTTCGTTGATTTCTTTTTGGAATTCTTAAAACATTAGGGAAATTAGCCCTTTGCCTGTTATAGTAAGTTGTAGTTATTTTCCCTAGTTTATCATTTATATGGTGATATTGTTCATAATCATTTTGTCAAACAGAAACTTATTTTTAGTCATATTTGTTCAGCATTTGGTCATTCCTAGAAAGGCCTTCCCCACTTGGATGTGATAAAAATCATTCTCTATGGTTTTGTCCAAAACTTTTATTATTTAAATTTTTACATTTAAGTCTTTGATGCATTTGGAACTTGTGTGTACAAAGATTTACAGTGTGGATTCAACTTAATTTTTTTTGTTGAGTTCTCTGGCTAGTTTTCCAATATCATTTATTGAATATTCCATCTTTTTCCTATGGATTTAAAATGCTACCTTTAGCATATATTAAATTCCCATACTATCCAGGTCTATTTCTGGACTTACTATTCTGTTCTGTTGATCTTTCAGCCTGTACATGTGCCCTGTACAACACTTTGTAAATTGTTGCAGCATTATAATATCTCATAGCGCTAATTTCCCTCATTTTTCTTTTTTCCAGGATTTATTATTGCGTATGAACTTTAGAATCAGCTTATCTAGTCTATCCCCCTCACCCCCACCACCTCTACCCCAAAAGAAAAACAGTTCTGATGTTATTTTCTTTAGGATTAGGTTGTCTTCCTTCATAAACCTACTTCAGGGAAAGTAAACATGTTACGGGTGTTAAATCTTTCCTATTCAAAAGCACAGTGTGATTTTCCATTTGCTCAAGTTTTCTTCTGTGGCCTTCAGGCATGTTTTAAGTTTTTGTCATATGGGAGTCTTAGACATTTCCTGTTAAGTCGATTTATAATATTTTAACTTTTTATTGCTTTTGAAAATAAGGTCTTTTCTTCCGTGGTATCTTCTCACTGCTTGTTGGTTTGTGCATGATGCCTGTTGTTTTCTGTGTATTAATTTTGTACCCAACTATCATCTTTTCTGAAATCCTCTCCTTGTTGGTCGTAGTTTTTCAGTGGATTCCCTTGGGTTTTTTCCAGTATACAGTCATATCATCTGCAGATAATCATTTTACTTCCTCCTTTTGAGGTAATATTTATTCTTTCTCTAGCTTTATTGCAGCTATTTCTTTGTCTAGTTTTATTGCATTAACTAGTACTTGCAGTACATTAATAGTGGTGATAGTGGACATCCTTGTTTTATTCCTGACTGAAATGGTTTGTATCTTGTTTTCCCATTAAGTTTGATATGGTGACTTTTGGTTATAAGGTAGATATATTTGGTCATTTTAAAGGAGTGTCTTTCTATTCTTATTTTACTAAGAATTCCATCAAGAATGGATATTAAATTTTATCAAGTGCCTTTTCAGCATTTATGGAGATGACTATGATTTTTCTCTCAAGAGCTATTAATGGAGTAATTTGTGTTATTAGTTTTCCTCAATATTGAACTTTCTGTACATTGCTGGACTACATCCCAGTCCCAGTTGGCTAGGGTTTAGTATTCCTTTAAGTCATGACTGGATTGTATTTGCTAATATTTTATTTAGGACCTTTGCATTGCTATTTATGAGTGAGAATAGCCTAGTGTTCTCAATCTCTCTCTCTCTCTCTCTCTCTCTCTCTCTCTCTCTCTCTATCTCTCTCTTTTGATCTGTGCACATAGATTTTGTTTTACTTTTCTGTTATTGTTATGTTTGCTTTATTTTTTTAAAAGTTCCTTGCTGTGAAATAGTTTTACATTGGAATTTTCTGTTCTTCACACATTTGAGAATGATCTCCTATAAAACTATGTGGGCCTGGTGCTTTTTGGGGGGCTTATATTAATATATAACTTTATTTTTTCTGTAGTGATTGATTTGCTTAAATTTCATGTCTCCTTTGGAATTATTTTGGGTGAATTATATTTTCCTAGAAAAATATTTCACTTTGTTAACTTTTCAGATTTACTTATATGCAATTAAATAATGTATTCTCTTAGTATTCTTTTTATTAACTCTCTGGTAGTTTTCTTATTTTGGATATTTGTGTATACTTTTGTGTTTTATTCTTGATTAGGTTAGTTAATAATTTGTTATGCTTTCCCCCTGGCACTCCCTCCCCAAAGAAGGATCTGTTGGACTTATTTAGGACCCAGTTTGGTCAGTTTTTGTGAGTATACTACGGACATTGAAAAGAGTATATTCTCTGTTTTCGGGGTGTAGAATTCTACGTATGCCAGTTAGTTATGCCTTTCTGATATGTAACTTAGGTCTTCTATATTATTGCTTCTTTTTGTCTACTTTATTGGTCATGATCTGAAAGGAGTAAATTATCGTCTCCCGCAACTAATGTGTTTTACTCAATTTCTCCTTGTATCCCTATAGTTTTGTTTTATGAGTGTTGATGCTATGTTATTTGATCCACAGATAATAATACCTCATGTGTTTATTGTGAATTATACCCTTTAGAAGTGTAAAGTACCTTTCTTTGTCTAGTTTAATCCTTCATCCTCTGAATTCAGCCTTGTCTAATATTAAGATTACAACCCATGATTTATTTCTTCAAATTTGCTTCATATATCTTTGCTTATCCTTTCTTCTTCATACCTTCCAAATGTACCCTCCACTCTTGCCATTTTAGGTGATTCTCTGTCATACAACATAAAATTGAGTTTTCCTTTGTAATATGAATGTTTGAATAGACATTAATTTAGCACACTTATTAATATGACATATGTTTGGCATTAATTCTGTTTTTGCTACTTTGTTGGAGAAAATGTGTTTTTTGGGGGGGATGTGTTTTTTAAGTAGCTTTTAAAACATCTTTCTATAGTCTTTTGTTTGCTTTATGTTGCTTGTATGATTTTCTAGTCATTTGGAATTTTATTTTTGTTCTGAATGTTATCCTTACAACTTTTTATTATGTCCTAATCTTCATGTTTTAGACATTATTTATTCTCTACTATGAACAATGATAAATTTAGTATATTCTCTTTTCTTTCTGCCTCCTTTTCTTCTCTTCTACCACCTGATCTTAGTTATTTACAATATTGTCTTTATTGATGTTCAATTTCATTAAGTTTATTTGTACTATAGTATTTATTTGTACTATATTAATTTTAATTATTTTATTTGTACAAATTTATGGGATATATGGGAAATTTTGTAACATATATAATACCTAGTGATCAAGTCAGGGTTTTTAGGGTGTTCATCTTCCAAGTACAGAATATTTTTGTTAAGTATAGTCACCCTGCTCAATCAAACAGTGAATTTATTCCTTCTATCTTACCGTATGTTTGTACCCTCTAACCTACTTCTCTTCATCCTCTCCGCTCCCCCCAACTCACCATTCCCAGTGTTATCTATTTTTCCACTCTCTGCTTTCACGTGATCAAATATTTTAGCTCCCACATGTAAGTGAGAACATATAGTATTTGTCTTTTTGTACCTGGCTTATTTCACTTAAGATAATGACCTCCAATCCCATCCACGTTGCTGCAAATAACATGATTTCATTCTTTTTAATGGCTGAATAATATTCCATTTTTTATATATACCACATTTTCTTTATCCATTCATCCATTGATGAACATTTTAGGTTGATTCCATATCTTTGCTATTGTGAATAGTGCTGCTGTAAGCATGTGAGTACAGGTATCCCTTTGATATATGGATTTCTTTTCATTTGGATAGATACTTGGTAGTGGGATTGCTAGATCAAATGGTAATTCTGTTTTTCATTTTTTGAGACATCTCCATACTGTTTTCCATAGTGGCTGTACTAGTTTACATTCCCACTACCAGTGTATAAGAGTTCACTTTTCTCTGTATCCTCACCAAATTCTGATTTGTTCAGTTTTTTGTTTTGTTTTTTTTGTTTGGTGGGTTTTTGGTTTGTTTGTTTTTTTTTTGTCTTTTTAATAATGACTGTTCTGACTGGGTTAAGGTGATACCTCATTGTGGTTTTGATTTCTCTGATGATTTCTCTGATGATTAGTGATGTTAAGCATTTTTTTCTATACCTATTGACCGTTTGTATGTCTTCTTTTGAGAAATATCTATTTATGTGCTTTGCCTACTTTTTAATGGAATTATTTGGGGTTTTTTCCTATTGAGTTCTTTGAGTTCATTGTATATCTTGGACATTAGTCTCTTCTCGAATGAATAGTTTGCAAATATTTTCTCCAATTCAAGAGGTTGTCGCTTACTCTGTTGATTATTTCTTTTGCTCCATAGAAGCTTTTTAGCTTAATATAGTCCTATTTGTCCATTTTCATTTTTATTGCCTGTGCTTTTGAGGTCTTGGTAATGAATTCTTTGCCTAGACCAATGTCCAGGAGAGTTTTCCCTAGGTTTTCTTCTAGTATTTTTATCGTTTTGGTTCTCACATTAAAGTCTTTAATCCATTTGCATTGATTTTTGTATAGGGTAAGAGATAGGGGTCCAGTTTCATTCCTCTGCATGTGGCTATCTAATTTTCCCAGCACCGTTTTTTGAAGAGGGTGTCCTTTCCCGTTGTAAGTTCTTGTCAGCTTTGTTGACAATCAGTTGGCTATAAATATATGGATTTATTTGTGGATCCTCTAGTCTGCTCCATTGATCTATGTGTGTGTGTTTTGTTTTATTTTATTTTATTTAATTTAATTTCATTTTATTTTATATTTGAGACAGGCTCTCATCTGTCACCCTGACTAGAGTATGTGTTTATTTTTATGCCACTACCATGCTGTTTTGGTTACTATAGCCTTATAACATATTTTGAATTTAGGTAATAGGATGCATACAGCTTTGTTCTTTTTGCTCAGGGTTGTTTTGGCTATTTGGGCCCCTTTTTGGTTCTTTGTGAATTTTAGAATTGTTTTTTCTAATTCTGTGAAGAATGACATTGATATTTTGATAAGGATTTCATTGAATATGTAGATTGCTTTGGGCAGTATGGTCATTTGAATGATATTAATTCTTCTAATCCATGAGCATGGGAGGTTTTTCCATTTGTTGTCTCATCTTCAATTTCTTTCATCAGTGTTTTGTAGTTTTCCTTGTAGAGATCGTTATCAATGCTTTGATTGAATTTATTCCTAGGTGGGGTTTTTTTGGGTAGACTTTTAATTTCTGATTTAATTTCTGATTTCTTGCTACTTGTTATTGGTCTGTTCAGGTTTTCTATTTCTTCCTGATTCAATCTTGATAGGTTGCATGTTTCCGGAAATGTATCCATTTCTAGGTTTTCCTGTTTGTCAGTATAAAGTTGTTTGTAATAGTCTCTGATGATCTTTTGTGCTTCTGTGGTATCTGTTGTAATGTCTCCTTTCTCATTTCTGATTTCATTTGAGTCTTTGCTAGTGGTTTGTTAATTTTGTTTATCTTTTTGAAGAACCAATGTTTCATTTCATTGTTTCTTTGTATTTTTTTAATCTCTAGTTGGTTTGTTCTTGCTTTTCTAGTTCCTTGAGGTACATTGTTAGATTGTAAATTTGTGCTCTTTCTACTTTTTTTGATGTAGGCATATAAACTTTACTCTTAGCACTACTATTGCTGTATCCCCCAGGTTTTGGTATATTGTATTTCCATTTTCATTTGTTTCAAGGAATTTTTTGATTTCTATCTTGATTTTTTCATTGACCCAGTGGTCATTCAGGAGCATGTTGTTTAATTTCTTTGTTGTGGTGCTTGTTTTTTTTTTTTTTGTTTGTTTTGTTTTGTTTTGTTTTGTTTTTTGAGACAGTGTCTCACTCTGTTGCCTGGGCTGGATGCATTTATGCTCAGAACCTCTAGTGATGAGATCAGGCACCAGCTGCAGTGGAGGGGGACGGGGTGATGCTCAGGCCCCAGGCAGAGTGCTCAGGGTGTGTAAAAAGAAAATCACCAGCAATTTTTTGATGTTGGTTCTTCTTGACTTAATTTTTTGTCTTCTAAGAGACATGATCTCCTAAAAATGAACCTTCAGAGTGATGTGAGATTCAATTAAAAAAGAAATACAACCATTAACTCAGGCCCTCTACAATGCTTTCTCTGAAAGATTTTGAAGAACAAAGGAGAGTACAGAAAATAAATTGCAGCCTCAGGCACCTGTGAAGAGCAGGCCCCACACATCATTCATTAAGGAAGTTTCTTGCAAATTGTACCTATTTCTATCACCCAAAACTAAAGCCTATCCGATTCCACGCTAGTAATGAATTACAAGTTTACTTATAGGTAACAGAACTAGACACAAGACAGAATCAGGCATGCTTCCACCTTGCCGGGGACATCTACAGAATTGATGCTTCCTTCACTCCCTTATTTTATGTAAAATGTCCATTTCTTAGGCCTCACAAGAATGTAGCCACTACCTCATCAACCCCTGCCCCCGCCTTTTTCCTTCTCTCTGTATGCCTTTAAAATGCTGTAGGTTCCAACCTCCCCTTCTGAAAAACAGCCACAGCTTGTCTGTGGTTCCTGTTTTTTCCTGGCTGTGTCCTCAAAATGTTGGCTTAATAAACCTCCATTGATTAAGAATTTTGCCTCGGTCATTCATTTGGGTTCACAGGTGGTAGCAGCTGTGCTGAGGCTCTGCCACTGCAGAGGATGGGGTGCTCACTTCTCAGCCCACCTGTGGGAGGGCTCCCAGGACAGCGTGCAGTCTGGGGAGGCTAGCTTTGGAAATGGCCCCTTGCTGTAGCTGCTTAGGTCTCAGAAAGGGTATGTGACCCAGCACAAGCTGCCTCCCTGGAGCAATTCCATCCCAGGGTCTCCTGGCAGCTCCCTATGTTAGTTTCAGGGTGTGGGAGGGTCAGAGGGCTCTCCAGTGGCCAGGATTGCATGATCCCTTGGTGAGAGTGTGGGCCACCGAAAGGCTCGCACTCACCCTCTCTCCACATCGGGAAGTCACTCCTGGCTCCCAGCCAATCCTGGCCAGGGAGTCTGCCTCTCTTCCTTCTGCTTCCCCGCTTTTGGTATTTCCTGTCACTTCTCTGTTGAATTCTAGTGTTCTCTCTTGGATAATGTAATTGAAGTGTGAGTGTATATGCACAATTTTGGTTCTAAGTGGAGGCAGGCAGGAAGTGTGTCTAGTCAGCCATCTCGAATCGGCACCGTGCAGTAGAGCTCCCTGTGATGCCGGGACGTGAACGTGCTGTTTGTCTGCACTGCCCATCAGGACAGACACTGGCCATAACTTGCCTGTTAAACGCTTGAGATGGGTTGACGTGAATGTTAAGTATTAATATAAACTTAAGTTTAAGTAGCCACATACAGCTCACACCTACCGTCCTGTGAAAAGTATGGTTTTAATATTAATATATTTTTAAATCCCAGCTATCTAAGAAAAGGAAACCATATATATTATACTACCTTCCACATGCTTATTCCCTTAGTCTCGCAACTAATGTTAATTAAATAATTTCTACGCTGTCAGGACTTAATATTTTGCATTCTTTTTTTTTCTACCATAGTTATCACACATCTAGCTGGGCATAGTGACATGTGCCTGTAGTCTCAGCTACTTGGGAGATTGAGACACGTGAATCACTTGAGCCTAGGAGTTTGAGTCCAGCCTGGGCAATGTAGCAAGACTCCATCTCTTAAAAAAAATCATCATATATCTCTTAGTCTTATTCTTACAATTAAATGGAGTTGATTGTCGCGATTGGTTCTTTTGACATAGTTTTTCTAACCATCTCTTGGGTAGTTAGTTATAGTGTACTATTTAGTAAATTTCTCAAGAAGGACTATCATATAGTATTCATTGGGTTTTTGTTTATTTGGTTGGGTTTTTCTGCTTTTCTTTTTTACACATTTAAACCTGTTTCCTTTATAGCGAGTGACTGTTTAGATAGGTATAAAATTCTAGAATCATTCTGTTTCCTTGAGCTTTGTTGTATTTCTCTACTTTCAGTTTGAATTGCATTTTGCTGTGGAGAAATCTGGGGTTTTTTTCCCTCTTCTAAGTGATTTAAAAATGACCCTGACTCCTAAAGGGTTCTTTCTTTTTTGAATTAGCATCTACAGTCTTTTCTACAGTCTTTATTTTCTTTGACTAGTCCTGATTCACTGGACCTTTCAGCATTTTTAAATTATCTCAGTAAATATTTATTCTGTTCCATTATTTCATTTTTCTTATTTGGGAACTTCCTTATGCATATGTTGGATGTTCTTCACCTGTCTCCCATTTTTATTATTGTATTTGCAATTTCTTTTTTTAATTCTTTCTTAAATTTTCATTTAATTTATTTGGATTTTCACTTTTCTGTCCTGTATGTATTTTATGCCCCTTTTGATTTCACCTGCTTTTCTGTGGTGGTTTTATTTTTCCCCTTCCACTTCTTTTCTAAGCTTTTCTTTGTTCTTATCTCTTACTTTTACCTTAATATTTCATCCCTGAGCTCTTATATCTCTGTTTCGTGCTCATCCTTTTTTTTCCTTAGAGAGAGTCTTGGTCTATTGCCCAGGCTAGAGTGCAGTGGCATCACAGCTCACTGCAGCCTCCTACTCCTACGCTCAAGTGATCCTCCTGCCTCAGCCTCCTGAGTAGCTGGGACTACAGGTGTGCACCACCATGCTTGGCTAATTTTTCTTTTTCTTTCTTTTTTGTTTGTAGAAATGGGATCTTGTCATATTGCTCAGGCTGGCTGTACTCATCCTTTATAGAAGCAATTGCTTTATTACATCTTAAAAATTCATGGTGAAATGCATGTTCACAATTTTCATCTGCTTGATGGCACTGCTTTTTCTGGTGAATGGCCATTTATTCATTCAGTAAACAGTCACTGAGCTCCTACTCTTGCTGATCACTCTACCTTTGTGGAGTTTATGTTCCAGGGTGGGAGACAGACAATAAATAAAATAGGGAAATATTAATACATATGTAAGATTGTAGAATGTTAAAATATTAACCTTGTAGAATGTTAGAAGGTGAATAAGTGTAGAAGGTGATAAGTGCTACAGAGCAGAGCTGGGGAGGGGGGCATGTACTAGTCTGTTTGCATTGCTATAAAGAAATGCCTGAGGCTGGAAAATTTGCAAAGAAACGAGGTTAGAGTTCTTTTAAGTAGAAGAATGATGTGATGATCTGTCATCATCTACCGCTTGGATTTCTCTCCTCCCTCCTCTTCTCCTTCCCCCTCACGCTCTTTCCTCCCTCTCATTTCTTAATCCATTATGTGTCATGTGCTCCTCTGCTGGTTCTTTTTAATGTCTCCTTCCTGCGGGAGATGAATTTATTCCTAGGCCAGGCGAGCTGAGAGTGTTCTTAAAGCCTGAGGTTTTATGCGTGAGTTTCTTTTATCTTTCATTCTCTTGAGCCAAGCGGCTGGGGGAAGTTTACGCCACACAGAGGGGCTTGTGGCCCCCACTGCCACAGAGACGACCCAGCATGTGGCGTCTGTACGGGAGTCCTCCTTGGGTGGCCTCAGCTGCTCCCAGGGCGCCCCCACTTGCCAGAAGCGCATTCGCTGGCTCTTTCTGCGTTCCACCACCAGGGGCCTGGTTTCGGCTTCTCACTGCGTGTCCTCCCAGCTTGGTCTTCACTTTTATCAGCTCTTCCACCTATTTCATGGTATTTAACTGCCTCCTGGCTTCACTGAAAATAGAGTTGTGGTTTTGTTTCTTGTTCTTTTGGGTGATTTCCAGGAAGCCAAGGGGTGAACGCTGGCTTGACGCTACCACCTTCAAACCCAGAGACCTGATTATGGTTTTGTTTTTTTTTTATTCCAGAGAACAAAAGGGAAACAAAGAAAGTTGTATAATTTGGTAGTGAGCTTTTACATTTAGAGAAGACAAAGTTAGAAAATGTAGTCTCTTTTACCCCCCTTTGGACCAGTGTGGTAGTGGCTTCTGCCGCGAGAGCCAGCAAGACCGAGCGGACCGGAGGTGACCAGTTGCCTACCTAACGCTTGTTCCCAGGCTGCTCTGGGGGCCGTGGTGAGGACGGGCTGCCCCGGGCCTTTGCCTGGACTCAGCTTCTCCAGGCAGAGGCTCGAGCTTGCCTGCAGCAGGCTCTGGGTGGTGCGGCTCTCTTGGGTGCATCACCTCACAGAGAGGTCAGTTTTTCGTAATGCTAGTGGATCCGAGGCGTCTGTGCTGCCTTCTGTGACAAAGACCACAGTTGCAAGTCCCTGTAAAGGGCGACGTGTAGTCTGGAGCCCTGGACCCCGTCACCTATGTGTCTTATACACACGTACGACGTGGGGCCTGCGTCTCACCCTCATCTGTGTTGCCGATGATAAAACCTTTCTCAAGTCAAGGTCCCCTTTATGTGACGAAAGCTGTGGCTCTCCTCCCTAAACAATAGCACGTGTGCACACAATTTCCATGTATCATTTGTGGGCTTGTTGCCATCCTTAAGTCTAGGCAGGGCCCCCCTTTGGTGTCATGGCCTCCAGTGAAAGGCCCCTGCTTTTTATGTTAGACTGTCAGAGCCATAAATCTTATTTTCTTCTTGTTGAAAGTATAGACAAAAGTCTGAGGGGGAAGTTCTTGGTGAGGTCTTGCATTTTCCTCAATTTCAGTTATTCAAGTTCCTCCTGCCTCCTTTGCCAGAGGTTAATCAAGAATTGTCTGTTTTCTCACTCCAGTGAGTCTTAACTTTTTGTTGAACCATCTTCTGTTTTTAAAGTCTTGGGCTACACTTGGGTTGATTTTGTATCCTTTTGTTGGTAGGAATTGAATAAACCTATAAATAATAAGAATGCTTAATTTGCCTACAAATATTTCATTAATTTTGTATTTTCTCTGCTACATTGTTTCTTACTTAAAGAATGACCGAAGAATCCCTTGAGTCATAAAATATTTACTCTGCTTCCTTCCAAGCATTTTCCTTCTTATGCCACAGAGATTAAGGAAGGAAAAGCCTCTACTGGTTTCATAATTACAATATGCCAATCGGTGGTCAACCCAGAGATCTGTTCCCATGATATTAACTGAAAATGTTATGATTACATAGGAACAGAACTATCCTCAAGTGCTGTTGTATGATAAAGTTCACAAAATTATTTTATCTCACATATTTGTGGACATACTAGTCAAGTACATTTTTAAAAATATACTACTGAATTTAAACTTTTCAAAATTAGGTTTCTATTGGATTTGGGTTGTACAAAAATTAGTAGAATTACTGTTAATTGGCCAGGCGTGGTGGCTTACACCTGTGAGCCCAGTACTTTGGGAGGCTGAGGGGGGAGGAACACACGAGTCCAGATGTTCGAGGCTGCAGTGAGCTACGATCGCTCCACTGCACTCCAGCCTGGGCGACAGAGCGAGACTTGTCTCAAAAAAAATACTTTAATTAAATTTAGCAGTTAAATTATTTCAGAGGAATTTTCACTTAAATTTGCTTATGGGCTTTTTGTGTTCTTAGAACAAAATGAGTTCTCCTTGAATTCTGCTTAAAATGGAGAGGATTGTTTGTTTTTATTAGGCTTCAGGGCCTTGGGATGGGGAGTGGGAAACAAAAACAAAATACTGAGCACATTTAAGAGACACAAAATATTCCCTGCTCCCAAAATTCCATATAATGTAAGAACTTCATAAAAATTTTTCCCTGAATGACTAGAGGAAATTGAAGGTAAGCAGATTTAATGTTTTGGTGGTTTGATCTGCCGGCCAATTTCTTTCTTCTTTGGTTTTGTTGCCAACAGTTTTCTGCCATCATATCACCCTTTGACGGCGGTTGGGCTACGTTCTGAAGGTCATTTCAGAAACACGTTCTTTCGTGTTTATTGTGGATTCTCTTTCTGCTCTGGTTGATGCTGTTTAATCTCCTCAACTTCCTCTTTCACTCACATGCCCGTGACAAATTGAGACTGTCAAGTTCTATGGCGACAGGAAGAAACTGCCATCCAATAAAGCAAGCAGTGAATGTGCATATGCTATTACTCAGTAATTATCTTCAGATAAATGAATAGATGATCTGTTGTGAAGTCCCTCTCCAAGGATTTATGAACCAGGGAAGTCGAGGCTTGAGTGTCTCCCGGAGTGAACCGGAACACGAGGGACGAGGACGGTCCTTCGGTGCTGCCCTGGTGTACTGTGTTGATAACCCCCAGTCTCGCCCGCAGTGAGGGTTTCTGGGCAGAAAGGATACCAGGGTTTTATTTTCTTGCATTGCTTTTCTTGTATTTCTTCTGTATTCCTGCTGAAGGGATCACTGTACATGCCCATGCGTAATATCACTGTGAGCCTGCCACTTGCCCTGGGCCCTTCTCTTTGTGCCTTTGAACTCAGACATCTGTTGGGATTCTCCCAGCCGGGAGTGAAGACGTGTCTGGAAGGCAGCAATGGGACGAGAATCCTCGGCCTGCACCTCGGTGCTCCCTGGCAGTGTGTGTCTAGCCTGCCTTGTCAATACCAGTGGGCACTGGCCCCCGCCAGGGCTGGGCTTTCTCCATCCCGGCATCCAGGCGTCTCAGTGGATGTCTGGATCTTTGAACGAAATTGATTGTTAAGGAGACTTACTTTTGCTGATAAATGAGGTGAATGAAAGAGACGTGCTAATTGGATTGGTGGCTGTCTTTTCTCTTCCAGGAAATACTCTCCGGCGTGGTGGTCATATCTAGTAAGGATTCCATTCAGCACCAAGGGGTGTCTTTGACGATGGAAGGAACTGTAAACCTCCAGCTCAGTGCCAAAAGTGTGGGCGTGTTTGAAGCTTTTTATAATTCTGTTAAGGTAAGAATGCTTAGACTGCACATTTTTATTTCAGTATGCAAATGTTTGTGGTGGTTTTTACTTGTTTGTCTTCCCCCCCATTCCCAGCGGTAGGTGAATGCTGTCTGTATTGTTAACCATTGTCGTCTCGCAAGGGCCGGTGATAGTCAGACTTTTAATACTTACAAATCAACCTGAAAAAAAATGCAGATATTTTGTTCCTATGTATATCCTGTTATTGAAAGTCTGCTTGTATTTATTCCTATTTGGTAAATAGGATTAGAACTATAATTGTATTAATTTTAGCCATTAAAAAGATCAAAGCTCTTTTCTGAGAAGTTGTGCCTGTGGCTTATGGTACTTGCCTTCCCAAATCAGAACTGATTTTTTATTAGCTATGCATATTGCTACTGTCGGATTTGACGTTAAGATGCAGACAGAGCAGGAAACTGTTTTCTTGTTGTCATTTAGAGTAAAGGTTTGTGTTCTAGGGTGACTTTTTTCTATACTTACACTTTTCTTTTCCTGAAGAACATATTAACTCTTTAAGTTTTGAGGGGGAAAAAGTTAAGAGGGAAGAAGGGTATGTTAGCAGTGTTCAGATTTAGAACACGTTTTCCCATAATTTTATTTTAAATTAGTACTTAGAGATTCACTTCATAAGTTGTGGATTTTCCCAGAGTGATGCTAAACCAAAGCTTAAAAAGCATTAAAACCTACCTTTTAGGCAGGTTTCAAATATTAGTACCCTCTTCCTCCTTGGAGGCCCAGCTGAGGAGGTCTGTGCAGGTGCACGGGGCTGAGGCAAAGGCCTGCCACTGTCCCTATGTGGCTGCACTGGGAAGGCTCGGAGAGGCTGGTGGGCTGTCAGGACCAGAGGTGGCACTCTGTCAAGAAGAGCCCGGGGCCAGGTGAGGACGACACCTGAGTTCACATGCCAGCCCTGCTAGCGAGGCGGCCTCACTGTGCTGTGTCTGTTTCTTCATTCTGGAGAGGGGCTGTTAGGACGGTTAAATGAGATACTTGGAGAGGAGAGAGGGATGTATCAGTTCAGTTCCTACTGCTGCATATGAAGCACCTAAGTGTCTAATGTTGTACACGAACTATCACTGGGCCAGAGACTTAAAAAATGGAGCCGACTTGCTGTTCAAATCTAGACCCAGCACTGTGCTGGGGCTCAGGGTGTTGTGTCTTCACGGAGATTATTAACAGCACCATAACGTGAAAGGATATCTACAAGCACACGCTGACGGACCCCGTTGGTTTTTGTTCACAGCCCATCCAGATTATCAACAGCACCATAGAAATGGTGAAGCCAGGGAAATTTCCCAGTGGCAAAACAGAAGTTCCTTTCGAATTTCCTCTGCACGTGAAGGGTAACAAAGTTCTGTACGAGACTTACCACGGGGTGTTTGTCAACATTCAGGTGAGAGTTTCCTAATCCCATGCAATTGACTTCATAATTTTTCTTCTGTAAAACAGTGTGGTCTTTCTTTCACTGAAAGTTAATGGATGGACCCAAGAATTTAATACTGTATTTATTGCTGAGACCTCTTTTCTGTATTCTATGTTGATTTCTCATTTTGTCCTGCAAAATACTAATTTTATAAATGGCCATTATTTTTTATAGGAACCCTGAAGGACCCATGCTATTATACAACCTCTTTTTCCTTTGTTTCTTTTGGGCTGTTTTCCAACCACGTTGACACTGTAAGGGGTACTTTTATTGTTTGGTAGCAGATATGCCCTAACTTCTTTCTGGCACCAGCATTAACTTGTCTATTTTGTACTTATAAATATCTCTTTGTTTAATACCCAAAGGCTACTACTCTAACATAGGCTTGTATTCTTTATTGAACAAACCTTGTCAATGAGGGGAAGTGAATTTATGACTTCCTGTCTACCTCTGCTAGTTAAGGATGCTTTTCACAGTTGCTATTGTTGTCTTGGGAAGCAGTGTGGAGTCATGACTCAGAGCAGGAGAAAGAGCCTTTCCTTTATTCAGCAGAAAGAAAGATACTTTTGTGATAGCCTTGCAGCGGTTCCTTGCTGGATGAGACAAAACTATTCAGTCTTATGTGCAAGAGGGATGAAAGTTAGGAATATTTTTGATTTATGAATTAAGTTTTAGTTGATAATTTGGTCTTGGTATAATAGATACCATTCCCCTGCTTAAAATAATAGCATCTTTAAAATAAAAATCTATTAAACACCTGTGAGGGTTTCACCAAAAGTTTGTCGTTGTGTGGGTTTTACAAATTGCTTAAGAAATCTGTCTACAAGAAGCACATGTAGTATGAT
Organism: Indri indri; assembly: GCA_004363605.1. Lineage (NCBI taxonomy): Eukaryota > Metazoa > Chordata > Mammalia > Primates > Indriidae > Indri > Indri indri. The sequence goes on from RJWJ010000861.1 coordinate 146,404, forward strand.
GCACCCTATTACAATAAATATCTTTCTGTGAAGAAAAAACATGTTTCTAGTCCTTTATGATTAGCATGCCTGTGTCAGGCAATACATACAGATACAGATATACCGAAGGCTTTGGACAGTTCCCTGGAAGTAACAGTAATGATTGATATCTTGAATGTTTTATTTTGGTAATTATTTTTATCATCTATCCAGAATCAGCATCAACTTGTGTTATCCACACAGTAGTTCTTTAATACTATTTATTTTAAAATATAAAAACATGTTGATTAGAAACTAAATGGAATAAGATCAAATTTTCATTGATCATACCTGTTACTTTCTCCTGTATTTATCATGACTTATTAAAAGATTAACTTGTTTAAAATAAAATTGGAAATCCCAGCCTTTTCCAAATGTTGCCAAGAAAAACGCACAGATATACACATAAAACTTGTGTGCTTGTGTTCCTGCAGAGCTGTGTGTATATCGGAGACTCCTTAAAATGCAGTCGTAGAGTTAGCAGGTGGTAAATTCGTTAGTGAAGTGAACAGCCATCCCTACTTGGGGGTTTGCCTCAGAATGCTACAACTTGGAATTCTATACCTTTGCAGATACCTTACAAATTTCTGAAAATGAAGAGATTTCTTCTTAGCTTAACCTCTCATTTCTATGAGCTTATCACCCTTATACTTATTGCCATTTAACATATATTAATATTTTGCCATCTTTGTTAATCTGTATTTATTTCTTCTGAATCATTTTAAAGTTAGTTACAGAATCTTGATACTTCATCTCAAAATACATCAGCGTCCATCTCCCAAAAAATAGTGACATTCTCCTATATAATCACAGTTAACATTTTCACACCTATCAAAGTTAACAAAAATTCTCAAATGTCATCTAATTCCCAATTCATATTGAAATTTGTCACCGCTTCTTTTAAGAAAATATACCTCTTAAGAAACTAGGATTATAGTTTTTTGATAAGTTTTCATCCTCTTATACATTCATTCATTCATTCATGCCATTAGTGACAGGTCTTTTTCTAGCTTCCTTGTTTTCCGGGAGAGCAAGTGCCCCCCAGACAGGACAATGACTCCTGTGATCACACACAGGCCAGTCTTGGCATGGGGGTCCACAGACCATCACCCCTTCTTGACACCCATACACTTACCCTGAAGATTAACATAGGTACATTACTTCGGATAGAAAGTTTTGTTATTACACCCTAATATCTTTCTTAAATTACATAGGTGCAAAGAAATTTTTCATTTATAATTTGAATTGTGTTGTAACATAATGTAAAAATGGTAAAAATCATAAGACAGAACAAAGGATTTAAAATATAGCCATGCCGGGCACAGTGGTGCACGCCTGTAGTTCCAGCTACTTGGAGGCTGAAGCGGGAGGATCACGTGACCCCAAGAGAACGAGACCAGCCTAGGCAACATGGCAAGGCCCCATCTCTTAAAAAAAGTTGAAAAATAACAAAAATAAAATATAGCCAGTATTAAATTCATAACTTGCAGAGAGGCTTGGTTTACTTGTTATTTCTTAGAGCAAGGCTTCGTGGTTTTTTGCTCTTATTCTTCTCAGTCACATTGAGTTCATTCTTCATCTTCGTTATTAGATACCGTATATGAGAATCTGTCATTCTTTTGCAGTTGTCCTTTGTGCAGATAATTTTTCTTTTAAAAATTATTTAAATTATAGACAAGTTTTATTATGTTTGTTCTACTCTTGTGGCTGTGCTAGCAAGATTTTATACTATAACACAAAATACAGCACAAAATTAAATACAAAGTATGTCTGCTGAAATTGCATGTTCAGAATTAATTTATAGAAACTGTAGTCATCCTTGTTCACAATTAAAAATACCCTTTATAGGAGTTGGCTTTCAATCTGTTGACAGGTGTCTTCCTTTATTCCGGTTCATATTCTGTTCATTGACAGTCGAAAAAGATCAAATCTTGCACCTCCTTTCGATGCCCTGCTCAAGTCTGACATCCTCCTGGCCCCCTCTGACCTCCTGTTGCTCAAACCTCCTGGATCACTCCCTAGTACTTGGGGAAGATCATGATAAACTGAAAAGATCCAGGACTTTGCAGCAGACAGATCTGGGCTTGAATTACAGCTCTGCCATGGAGTTTCGCAAGGATTCAGGGCATGAGTTTTGGCAACAGACAGGTGTAAATTCAGATCCCACCTCTGTGACCCGGAGCAGCCTCCCTGACCTCTCTCCTAGGGGATTAATGAGGAAATTGTGTAAAGTGCTGGGCACAGTGTGCCTGGCACATGGAATGTGCTAAGTGAATGTTTGCTGGAATTAATGGTGACTATCCTTATATTAGCCCAACAATTCTTATATTAGTATCATTAGAATTAATTGAGGTAGTTCAAGCTTAACACCGTCTCTAGAACATGACGTTTTCCTCCTCGCTCCACCCTCCTCCCCTCCCGGACTTGTTACAAGCTGCCTTATGTTACTAATTATTGCTTTCACACTCAGCAAATAGTAAGTGGCCAAAAGCCGATGCCTGTAATTCACACCCTTTCATTCACAAGTCACAGAAATCCAACTCAAATTGACTTAGCCAAAAAGGGGTATTGGATCATAGAACCAACGATTGCAGAGGAACAGCGAGGCCAGGTTGGACGCCAGGGCTCCAGTCATGCCTCGGCTCAGCTTGCTTCCTCGCAGCCTTCATTCTCAGGCAGCCTCTTCCTTGCCCATGGCAACGCCGGCTGCCAGCAAGCTGCTGCAGGTTTGCAGTCTACTGGGTTGGCAACCCCAGCAGAAAGGGAATTCTTTCTAGGAGTTGCCAAGGCAGTTCTGGCTTTCTGCCCACTTTTACACCCAGGCGGGAGTGTGAGGGGGAGGTCAGCCCACCGGAACTGAGACTGAAAATGAGGAAGGGGAAGTCCCCACTGGGAAAACAATCAGAGAGACCAGGCAAACCAGAACGAGGGAAAACGTTCACCCAAAATTTCCTTTTGAAGAAAAAGTGTTTTGAAAAAAGATAGCTTTTTTCAAAATGCTTGGATTTTTGGCCACATATATATGGACTTAGTTTTACCTTGCAAAGAAATATTCAAGTCATTTTGATTTGACATGATATCACACAGAAATGCTGCCTTCCTATGGAAATCTTCTTTTAGTAATTCACATTGCTAATTCTGTTCTTCATAAAATTTAACTATCTGTTCTTGCAGAAATAAAATTTTGGCTCACACCTGTCCCTGTGATAGCCAACACACTTTAGAATGATACGGCAAATCTACACTGAATTCCTCATCTTTCAACTTTAGCATGTTAGGAAACTAATATAGTTAACAATACTTAGAACTTAAAGTGTCACATAAAATAGTAGCTTTAGCACAAAGATTTTGCTGATGCAAGATACAATGAAAAGAAATGACAACATCTGGATCTGTTAATACTTTTTTTATCTGTGCAATAAAACCTTCATGGTTTCCTGTCATGGAAAGTGCGCCATCTGTACATACACTCACTAGATTTACCAAATTCAGTCCAACTTCACAACATTTATCTTGAAAGTTGTTGAAGATATCTGTTCCCTGTGTTCTGTTTGCGAGAGTGCCCAAAGTGAGTAACTCTTTATAGCAAAGAAAATCTTCCGTTATAACCCAAATGAAGTATAAAACCTGTGCCGAGTCAGTAGTATCAGTTGATTCATCCAAAGTGATTGAATAATGTATATTTTCCTTTTGAAGTATTACATGAAGTTGTTCTGTTAAGTTGAAGGCTAATTCATGCTGCCAATCAGTTGTGGTTTTCCTTGAAAGATGCAGTTGTTTGTACTTTGAACGTTATCACGGTCTAAGCATCCCACAACTTTGACAGTGCATTCTATCACAGTTTCTATATCACTGAATTGCTTCCCTTTTTTCCCTCCGAGTATATAAGCTACTTTATAAGTTGCTTCAGTGGCATTATTTCCAGGTCTTATTGCTGCTTGAAAGAATTGTCTTTGCTTTTGCTTTTCATCTTTTAATTTCTGCAATACAACCTTTCATGCCTCTCCCTCTAATCTAAAATATTTGTGGTCCTTATGAGTGTTATAATGTTGATAAGCATTGAATTTCTTTAATGTTGATATAGCAGGATCACAAAGCAAGCAAATCGTCTTATCTTTAGCAGAAACAAGATAATTTTTCAATTCCCTATTATGTATACTAATTTCGTACATTAGTTAAACAAAGTTTCCCTAAAATATCTTGACTGACTTGTCTCTGGCATTAATATAATGCCAAGATGAAAGCAAATCCTGCTCAAATGACCTTTTCTTCTCCAACTGTTCCCTCTAGTATACACTGCGCTGTGACATGAGGCGGTCCCTGTTGGCCAAGGACTTGACAAAGACCTGTGAATTTATCGTTCACTCTGCCGTAAGCTTCATTTGGGGGGGTCTGGTGCTGAATAATGGGATTGTCCTGTGGGGTCTGGGGTTTCTACCTAATTACAAGCTGACAAGTTAGCCTCCTGCCTTGTCCGGGTCAGAGACAGCGAACAGCGTGAGCATCTGCCCGTGCACCATTCCCCCTGGCCCAGAGTCCCCCAGCTGGTGCCATGGGTCCAGAGAGACACCACACCTGTAGCACACTGGTCAGTGCCCTTCTTCCACTTGGCCTCCTGGCTGTTATAATGGTCATAGCCCTTTGGATCTCAGCCCCTGAGTAAAAAGATGGCCAGGCAGGCTCTAATGAAGCTTGTCTGTATTGATGGATTCTGGAATTATGTAATATGGAGATGATCATTGTTAATGAGTTAGGGTAACATTTACAATTCATTATTTTATACGTGTGATTCTTCCAGGTAGCCGGCTGTGTAGCTCAGCATGGACAGCACTGGCCAGACTACCTGGGCTTGACGCTCAGCTCTGCAAGTCACTGAGCTCTCTGTGCCTCACCTCCCTCATCTGTGAAGTGGGACCGTCTGTGAGGTGCGAGCAGCACCTCTGAGCGTCATGGTGCCGATTCAGTGGACAGATGCTCCGGTGTTAGCTCTTATCCTAAGAGAGGTTTAAAATAAATGCCTCCCAGAAACTACTCTGTTTCTTAGATCTAATTTTAAAATTCTGAACCTGTAAGGCACCGTGGAGTTTAAGATGTCTGTCCCCACGTTTTATAGATGAGGAAACTGAGGTCCAGGGGGACGGAGAAATTTGACAAAGAGCACAGTGTTGTTTTCTGGCAGAACTGTGTTTGGAACCCAGGTGTCCTGCCTCTTAGTCCTGAGTCCTTCCTGGTTCACTCTGCTGTCACTCGTTTTTTTAAAGGGGGAAGAAGCTGTTCGGCCTGCAGAGCTCTTGGCCAAACCCTACCAATTTTGGTTTTACCTCTCGTTGTAGCCTCAGAAGGGGAAGTTGACTCCGAGTCCTGTGGACTTCATGATCACACCCGAAACCTTACAGAACGTCAAAGAGGTAAGACCCGCTGCACGCTGGCCATGGGCATTTTCCTAGCAACTGGACCCAGCTGTCGCCCAATTTTCCTTTATTTGGGAATCAAGTCATCAGTGAGAGGAAACTCCTGTTGTCTGTACCCAAATTCATCTGTGTTTTCAATTTGATTTCCTTTTCAAGCTCAGTAAAAAAGCTTAGAAGAAGAATGTTTTGTGTTTTTTGTTTTTTTTTTTTTTTTTTTTTTGAGACAGAGTCTCACTCTGTTGCCTGGAGTAGAGTGCCGTGGCGTCAGCCTAGCTCACAGCAACCTCGAGCTCCTGGGCTCGAGCAATCCTACTGCCTCAGCCTCCCGAGTAGCTGGGACTATAGGCATGTGCCACCATGCCCCGCTAATTTTTTTCTATATAGATTTTTAGTTGTCCAAATAGTTTCTTTCTATTTTTAATAGAGACGGGGTCTTGCTCTTGCTCAGGCTGGTCTCGAACTCCTGACCTTGCGCGATCCACCCGCCTCGGCCTCCCAGAGTGCTAGGATTACAGGCGTGAGCCACTGCGCCCGGCCTAGAAGAAGAATGTTTTATAAAAGTTCTTCCAGGAGGGTGTATGTTTATTACTTTTTGCTGTCTTCTCTCAGTTTTAGTGCATTTTGGGGCTCAGCGCCCCCACTGCCCTTTGCCCTGGTACTTGGCCATGGCCTGTGCTTGCCCACCTGGCCTCGTGCCACCTTCTCCTGGTGTTTAGTCTGCAGTTTCTCCCGCCCCATCCCCACCACACAGGGTGCTTGTGCCGTGTAAAGACCCAGCTCTTCCCTCAGTGGTGGATTCCTCACAGCGGGGTCAGACTGAGCAAGGACACGGGTGCCCTGGCAGCGCCAGCCCAGCCCCCCGCATCCTGCGCGAGGACGAGGGCTGCCTGGCTCTCGACGGCAGCCCCTGGCGGAGCCTCAGCTGCCGCCTGAGCTGCACAGACAGAGCAGTTAGTTAGGCCCCGTCCAAAACCGTGTCTGGCCTCCTAGGTCTAGCGCTCTCATCCATGGCCATCAATTTCCCCCAGACTTTGATTTATTTATTTTTTTTAATGATATCTGTCTCAAAGAAAGCAGTGAATTCCTGCAGTTCTTTCTGGACGTAACTTCTTCCTTACTCCAAGTCTACATTTTACTCTCTGGCCCATACGGATTAGAATTGGGTTAAGGGCACATTCGGGAGGATTAGGGCACAGGGGAGATTATTGGCCTCATCCCTTGGCAGGCACAGTTGGGACAGGAGTGTGTCACGGGGAGCCCTTCCAGAGGCGTGGGGAGGACACGGCCACTCTTCGTCCATTCCTCCTCCCCCGCTTGCAGGGTTCTGAAAGCACGCGACCCCGTGGCCAGTCCCACTCCTCTCCTACGTCTTTAGCCCGTCTGTAGCAGGGTTTACTTCAACAATAATGTAACTCCATTGCTAAGCACTATTTCTTCTTCAAGGTAGCACCTTCTGTTATTGCAGATGAGGGGCCTTTCCTTTGTTTCCTGTATGGATTCTGTTTCCCAGGAGTTGGGTCCTCTGTTTGTTGAGTGCGTGCCTCTTTTTCTTGCCTTCATTTTCCTCAAATGTTTATCGATTCTTGGTTGTCCGTTTGTATTTATAGATGAGGATCTAGTGCGTATGGCATTGTTAAAGAGACTGTATATCCTTAACCCACGGGAGAATCTGTTCTGATCATAAGCACACACGACCAGAGGAGCTCTGCCTGGAGTGTTGCACAGGGGCAGGGAGCTGTGTGCGGGTAGCTTGTCTTCTGGGTCTAGACACTTGCTGTCCTGCACTGTGGCCATAAACGGCTGGGGACACTTGCCCTGCCTTGCCCCAAGCTGCTTTTGGAGTCTCCCAGGTGGCAGGTCCCCCTTGAGGGAAGCTGTGGCGCTGACCTCTCCCAGCTTCACCCCCTCTGCTGAGTTCTCCTGCGGTACCCCACTGCCCTTCCCCAGGCCCTGCCTCTTACCACCAGGCCCCCCCAGGCACACTCACCCTCACCGTTCTCTCTGCCAGCAGGAGGACTGGGGTCCCCTGCACTCCTGGGAGCTTCCTTGTCAATCCACTTTTTGTCTGACAGATCCGCTTCACTGGGGTTGTCTCCACGGAGCGTTCCCTATAGCTAGTCTAGGTGTAGCTTTATTTATAAAAGAAGAAGAACCTTTATTACGACAGAACCATTCATGTTTATTGTTAGAAAATGAGAAAATAACACATAAAGCAAATAAAATTGCTTATCCATAAAATATCACTGGTGTTTTTTGTTTTGCTTTTTAAGTAGAAAAGGGATTTATTGGAAGGATATAAGATAGCTTACAGAAACTACAGGAAGGCTGGAGATCAGACTCAGAAAATAGTATGGGTTTATATTTTATTTGTCTATGTTAATATCATGTCAGTGGGAGGAGGGGAAAATGAGTCAGTATCTTGAGCTGGACTTCGAAAGCTTTTCTTTTTCATCAGTTTCCTAAAAGAATCTTAATGTGAACTGCTTTTTATTTTTCTAAACAAATAGCTTCTTTTACTTTTTGTTATTTTTAAAACTCTGTCTTCAGTGGAGACTTTTTCCGAGGTCTATACCTTTGGGGACCACCAGGCCCAGAGCCCCTCATTCTTCAGGTCTAGGCTGCACCACCCAGTCTGGTGGCCACGGCCACACGTGACCATTGACCCTTAAGATGTGGCTGGGCCGAGCTAAGATGAGCTGTAAGTGTAAATACTGTGGAAAAAAAAAGTGAAAAAGAATGTAAAACATCATTCATATTTTTTTATGTTGATTACATGTGGAAGTATTTAACATTTTGGATACACTGGTTAATTTTACCTGTTGTTTTTTTCTTCAATTTGGCTACTAGAAAATTTTAAATTACATATATGATTCACATGTGTGGCTCGCACCCTGTTCCTGTTGGATAGCGGTGTGCTAAACTCTGATACCTTCAGGAACTAGGACACAACCAGAGGTCGAGACTGCTGGGACGACTGTCTCTAACTCTAGATCTGTTCTTTCCCCACAAGACCATCATCCATTGCCCTTGACCAGTTTCCTGTGTCTACAGAGTAAACGTCCATTGGCTTTTCACCAAGCATTGAAGGAAGCTTTTTTTTTTGTTTTTTGTTTTAATTTCCTTGAAATAAATGTCCTGGTTTTTCAAAATAGCATAATTAGGAACATCTTTAAATTGATAATATTTTTAAAACCTTTTTTATGTGTGACTGTCCTTGAATACCACAGCAACTTCCTCAGACTTCATTTTTTAATGTCTTATTGCTTAGTAAGAAGGAGCCTTCCAGATCTGAGTCTAGGCCATTAGGATACTTCTTTGAGCTATCTGGTCATTCAGTGTAGGCAGTGTCAGGTAGGTGCCTCACATACATACGGAGTTGAATAATTCAGTCTGTTCATGTCCAGAAACAAGATATACGTACTTTTGTTTCTTTCTTCCCATTCTGTAAAACAGGGTCCCAGTGGATTATATTCATGCAATAATTACACAACTTTGTTTCCAGTTTTTATTTGTACCAAAGTACTGCTAAGTAATTTCTCCTTTTCCTTCTGTTCCTGGTATATTTGTTTTCATTTTGTTTTAGAGAGCCTTGCTCCCCAAATTTCTCATCAGAGGACATCTCAACTCGACGAACTGCGTCATCACGCAGCCGCTCACGGGGGAGCTGGTGGTGGAGAGCTCGGAGGCCGCCATCAGGAGCATAGAGCTGCAGCTGGTGCGCGTGGAGACCTGCGGTAAGCGCCTGTGGCGGCGCTCTGCCTGCCTCCCTCCCGCCGCCAGCGGTTAAGAGGTAGTGGGGGAAGCAGGAGAAAGAGTGTGGCTGTCCATCGCAATAAATATATATTTGGGGAAAGCGAAATGTGGAAAGGAAGGGCACTCTCTAGAACCCGATAACCACAATGGAGAGGTAGCGGAGTGTGTTGATGCAGGTTCTCAGTGTTAGCTCGCTGCGTTGCTGTTTCCTGTCTCCTCCAGGGTGTGCAGAAGGCTATGCCCGCGATGCCACAGAGATTCAGAACATCCAGATCGCTGATGGGGATGTTTGTAGGAGCCTCTCTGTCCCCATATACATGGTCTTCCCCAGGCTGTTCACCTGCCCTACGCTGGAGACCACCAACTTCAAAGTGGGTAAGCTGCGGCCACCTTCAGCCCTCGCGGGCCTGCTGGGCTTCTTTGGTGGGCGGGGCCCACGGCACGGGCCGCTGGGCACCAGGGTCTGCTGTCGTCCCGCAGCTCAGAACATTCCTCCTTCGGTTGCTCAACAAAACCTCATGGAGAGTTGTCCTGCCGACCCTGAGGAGACAGCCACGTGCAGTCCTGGCTCTTGTGGAACGTAGCGACACAGACAGCACACACATCAGTGTGGACTAGGGCAGGTGACACCGCGCCCTGCAGAGAAAGCTAACATGAGTGAGAGGCATGGGAGTGGCGGAGTGTTGTGGGAGGGAGTGCAGGGTCGGCGTCACAGAGAGGGTGGCCTTGGAGCGCAGACCCAGAATGTGTGAAAATCCCAAAGTGAATGTTCAACATCGTGAAGGCTTTGAGCTCGCCAGTTTAGGGTGGCTCGAGTCATTTTCCATGAATCTATGTGTAAGTACTTTAACCACAAGATCTGAATCACGTCAGTTTTATATCCTGCTTTTTTTCCCCCTTAACATCATATCATGAACATTTCTGCATTTTTAAACATTCCTGTAAAATATTTTAATGGTACAGCCATCTTAATAAGAATCGTCATGTTAATAAAGTTCAATTAGGAGATCACCCACAGTACAAGAAAGTGGAACAAAGACACAGTAGGAAGGGATCATGTGTGCCTTCAGCCCTAACTGACATGATCTTCTGCAGACTGACTGAAAAGACCACAGGCTGGGCACAGTGGCTCACGCCTGTAATCCTAGCACTCTGAGAGGCCGAGGTGGGAGGACCACATGAGATCAGGAGTTCAAGACCAACCCTAGCAGGAGCGAGACCCCATTTCTACAAAGTATAGAAAAATTATCCGGGCACGGTGGCACGTGCCCATAGTCCCAGCTACTTGGGAGGCTGAGGCAGGAGGATCGCTTGAGCCCAGGAGTTTGAGGTTTCAGTGAGCTACAAAGATGCCATGACACTCTACGCAGGGTGACAGAGCAAGCCTCTGTCTCAGAAAAAGGGAGAGAGAGAGAGAAAGAAAAGACCATAAAAAGAGTTTCCTGGGCTTTCCTGGGACATCCTTTTGGCCGTGCCCGAAGCTCGCTGGTAAATCATGTGCAGTAGGGGTTTTGGTGGTTGCCTCTGCCGTTGAGCTGCTTCATTAAGAAGTGGGAACTTAGCCCTAAGGCTGATGCTTTTTTATTGATGCCATATTCCCCTAAATCTTTGTGCATTATCATTATTAGTCCAGTGAGAATCTGTTTTTTTAATTATGCCATGATTTTACATTAAATAATGCTAAATAATGTAATTCAAAGCATAAGTACATTTTCATCACCAAAGTTTGTTTTACGAGAGGGAAGTTTTGTCGCATCTGCCACTAAATCACTGAGCGCTTCTTTGACTTTTCTGTGCCTCTGCCGTTGCCTGGGAGTCCTAGAGCACAGCTGGCCCAGTGGGGTTAGAGGCACAATTTAATATTCCTGGAGTTCCTTTGGTCCTTTATATGAATGTTACATTGTAGCAAAAGCTTAATGGAGTCAGGACACCCATGTCAGTAGCAAAGAAGGCAAGAGGCTCAGCCGTTCACCAAACACCTGAAAGGACAGCAAGGTCTGCCGAGAGACACCATGGAGAGTCAAACTAGACCCAAGCTAAGGTGCCACGATTTTTCTCAAAAAACTTGTACAATTACTATCAAATAGGTAATATATGCTCAAAGTATAAAACCCAAAGGTACCAGGGATCTTAAGTACAGAGTGAGTTCCTTGTCCCTAAACCCAGTCTCCACACCCAGCCACAGCCCCTCCCACTAGCCCCGGATGTGCCGTCCTGGAGCTGCTCCCCACTGTGACAGGCGTCATGTGGGTTTTCCCTTTATACTCTGTGGCATACTGCATGTTACTCTGAAGTTTGTGGCTTTTTACCACAGATTACCTTAAGTTTAGGAGAAGGAGCTTATCTATTGATTTCTCAGCTTGGTTTTCCTATATAAACGTCAAAAAAGTATAAAAAATTATTTTTGTCTACTAAATGTTAAGCACCTAAATTTTGCACATTATTTGTATTAGATTCATCAGAATTTTACAGAGGCAGCAAATCTGATAAAGTGCCCATAATTTATAATAACACTGTGTTATTATTGTAAGTTGTAATAACACTTATTACAGTACCTGTGATTCTGCCATCTAAATAATGCCCCATTCCACCATTTAAGAATCAGCAATACTCTTGCCCTTGTGCCTGAGTGTATGTAGTATGGTTTAGGACTTGAAAAATGACAGATGCTGTCAGTTTGGGAGGTCTCTACAGAAAAGGGGTGACCTGTAATCACTGTTTGAATGGCTGCGGTCTCTCTTAGGCTCTGGGGTTGCCGTTCCCATTGGCTGCGGAGGGCAGTCTGGAGAAAGGGCAGCTGTGGCCGTCCCAGCACTGCACCGCCCTCGTGCACCTGCTCAGAGCAGGTGTGCTGGCTGAGGCTAGGCTCCAAGTCTCAGGGAGGTGGACAGTGATTGAAAAAGGCTTGGGTTCCTCTGGGTTGGGAGGTTGGGAGTGAGCGCTGCATCCTGCATTAAGAGCAGTATCTCTGCATGTGCCTCCATCAGCTGTGTTGGTGCTGGCCACAAGTGACCTTAGATACATGGGCAGGCCTGGGCTGGGAACTCACTCGGAGTATAAAGAGCACCTGGTAGAATGGCCGTTCTGACGCAGCTGCTCTGCTGAAAAGGAAAACCAGCGCCAGCTCCTTAACTTGCCTGCTCTCTGTCGTCTCCTGCCACAGCCTCCTGCCTTCCAAGATGGGTGGAAGAACAGTTGAAGGGAATGGTGGTGGGAAGGGCCCAGAGGGCCACTCTAGTGTAGTGACAATAAAGGAAGAAAAGAAATGGGATGGGCGCTGCTGGTGCACAAGTCCTATCATGGCTGATGTTTGGGCGGAGCTGGACCCCGCCACCACCATGGAGATGTTGTCCTGAGGGCCACAGTCCCAGGTGGGGCATTGACCCCAAAACCCTTCCACAGCTGAGCTTCTGCAGCGTGGTGCTTGGTGTTCCCCTTTGGCACGTGCCCCTCTGCCACACAGAGTACCCCCTTCACAGTGGGGAAGGACATGGGGCCTGGCTTCAGGGAGCTCCCGCTCACACCCCTCTTGTGATCAACAGAGCTTACCCATAGCAGCTAAAGAGCTGTTTGCTGAAGGTAACGGGTGAATGTTTAAACAGGTGTTTCAGATAAATTGCCAACATCCAAAGGAAGAGTTAAACTGTATGCTGTTTCTGAAGATGGTTTCTCACTTGAGGATTGGAGACATGTACTCAGATAGCTCCAGGCCAGTTCAGAGTCTGCTAGTCCATTAAGAACGGCAGGGAATGTGAAAATAAGGCAAAAGAATACAAATGAATTGAAAGGATTCCAGAATATTCTCTTTAGTAAAGAAAAAGTACAAGGAAAGTGTAGTTGAAGAAGCCTGATGACATACTGTTCCAAGATGAGAAGACAGAAATTTACGTAGAGAAAGTTTACAAGGGCAGTCAGACATCAGTGTAGTAGTCTTCACTGGTTTTGCTGAAAGTTCAGAGTGACACTGTGCATGGACATGATACAGAAACCCAAACGGCACCCGGGCGCCCCTCGCTGATAGAGCTTGCTGAGCGGTAGTGGAGTTGGTGTTGGTTTCCGCTGCTCAGCGTAAGCATAAACCCTCTCTCCTCTCTTCTCAGAATTTGAGGTTAACATTGTTGTGCTCCTTCATGCTGATCACCTCATCACGGAGAACTTCCCGTTGAAGCTCTGCAGGATATAGGCCGAGAGGAGGGAAGCACAGAAAACAAGCGTGGCCACGTGGAAATCCAGCTGGGTTCCGACTTTTTCTGGGAGCTACAACCAGCAGCATGTACTTGTTTTCATGATTATTCTGTATCAGAAATGATATGGACTCCTTAAACTGCAGTTACTTTTCTTCATTTCCTTGAGACTTCTGCTTCCACCAGGAGCCTCTAATCATTCTCTTCGAAATTTAACAGGATTTCTTAATGCTATTTGCAAAGATAATTTCACAGAAAAGATTTCCTATGGCTCCCGACTTACCTGTTCCTTTTTAGGCACAGTGAAACAGTTGTGACAATTTGTGCTTTCCTGGAAAGTGAGATCATGGGGACAACAGGAAACCTCTCTCCAACTGGCTAATGGATATAGCCTGGAATGCTCCACAGCAAAGGGTCTGTGGCCAGGCCGCATCCAGGATGGCTATAAGCATATACGTTGCTTAGGAAGTTTGTAGATACCCTGCAAGTAGTGCAGAGGTTTTTGTTGTTGTTGTTGTTTGTTTCCACTCTAATCTGTAGTTCTTTTTATATTTTTCACTATAACTTCAGAATTTTTAGGGAACTGGAAAAAAGTGTTTCTTGGTTTCATAGAACTGAAGGGCTGGTACTGGAGTGTTCCTGAAGTCTCAAGAACTGGCATAAAATCTCATGCCACCGTATTTCTTGAATACATTTATTTTATTTTATTTTTTTGAGACAGAGTCTCACTCTCTTGCCTGGGGCGAGTGCCGTGGCGTCAGCTTAGCTCACAGCAACCTCAAACTCCTGGGCTCGAGCAATCCTACTGTCTCAGCCTCCCGAGTAGCTGGGACTACAGGCATGCGCCACCATGCCCAGCTAATTTTCTCTCTATATATTTTTAGCTGTCCAATTAATTTCTTTCTATTTTTGGTAGAGACGGGGTCTCACTCTTGCTCAGGTTGGTCTCGAGCTCCTGAGCTCAGTACGATCCGCCCGCCTCGGCCTCCCAGAGTGCTAGGATTACAGGCGTGAGCCACCGCGCCCGGCCTCTTGAATACATTTAAATGAAGGTTATGTAAGGCGGGAAAAATGCATCATTGCTCCTGTTGTTATTGGGTATGTTCTGAATGACAGGAGACCCATGCCCAGGGTTTGTTGGTGAAGGCCTCTCTCCCCAGGATGGTACCAGGAAAATGTCCTTGAATTGATAAACTTGGCCTATATCTGACCCACCTGAGGGACCTGTGTTTTGAGCCGGGGTTTTTTTGGTCTTGAAGCCAGTTTTTCCTCAGTCTCCCTTTGTGATCTGAAATATATGGTGAGTCTGTTGCAATACATTTCTTCCTTCAAATCCTGCTCACAATTAATGGAACCTCAAAATAACCCATGCTACTTTGCACACTAACTACTCTTCTGTCATAGTCCTTCTGGGCAGGCCTGGGCAAGGTCAGCCTGTGCTGAAGGCCTCCTGGGCTGTACTTCCATTGTCCTGTAACAGTGACAGGTGACTTGTAATGCTGCAGGTAATCAATCCTGATTTAGGCACTGCTTTATCCTAGGGCTTCACCAGTGAAATTGAGAAAACTTACTATCTGAGTCATTTGAAAGTTGGTTCCCAGAAAATACATTTCTGATTATAAATCTCTGCTTAATAATGTCTTTGATGATGTGTTTACACTGAATAGCAGAAAATAAAGAGGCCATACTTTCTAGGAAATTTTTAAGAAATCATTTTTAATAAAAGTGTTTTAATGAATAAGAAAAGCTAATGACACTTTTGAGAAAAGGTTTGGGATGTATATTGCTATATAATTTCTTTAGTAAACTGATTATATAGGTATAAAAATGATGAGTACTCTCCTTAGAGATAATTATTACCTGAAGAGCTGCCAGCCAGCCTGACTACCTTTATCAATTCTTTCAACCCTGAGTGGCCCAGATAAGGGCCTCACACTGGCCATTTCTTTCCACTTCTTGGCCTGACATCTCCATGATCAATTATTAAACAAAACTCAGATGTCTGGCACTCTTGGACATCAACAGTCCCAATATTGCCCTGGCTGGAGCTGGGGGTGTCCAATGTCGGAGGCTCAGCGTTGTCAAGTTCTCCAATTAGAGCAAGAGGTGAGGAAAGGAAGGGGGAGATGAAGGAAAGAGGCTGTGATCGGTGAATCTAAAAAACATGCTGTCTTGGAAATGCGGTTTTGGCAGGAACACACTTTGGCTCTCGGCTGTGATGGCTCCAGCAGAAATGGGGCCTGGCTTCAATTCTCAGCTGCGAGGGCTTCATCCACAGTAGATCAGGAGCCCACCTACTCTGGCAGCTTGCTGGGCAAGGGGAACCTTCCAGTCCATTTCTGCTTGAGCTCACCATAATTCTGTCTGAATTACCTTTTTAAAAATTGGGGGCTAGCACTCTGGGAGGCCGAGGCGGGCGGATCGTTCCGAGCTCAGGAGTTCGAGACCAGCCTGAGCAAGAGCGAGACCCCATCTCTACCAAAAATAGAAAGAAATTAATTGGACAGCTAAAAATATATAGAAAAAGAAATTAGCCGGGCATGGTGGCACATGCCTGTAGTCCCAGCTACTCGGGAGGCTGAGGCAGAAGGATCGCTTGAGCCCAGGAGTTTGAGGTTGCTGTGAGCTAGCCTGACGCCACGGCACTCACTCTAGCCCAGGTAAAAGAGTGAGACTCTGTCTCAAAAAAAAAAAAATTAAAAAAAATAAAAATTGGGGGGCTGAGATTTCCTCCACTTGCTGTCACTCGAGTGCTGCAGCAGATTTCCCCCTTCCTTCTCTGAAATAGGGCTGCATTTTCCCAGACCCCACGGGCCTCGGTGTTGCTCAGGTACTTCCGCGTGGTCACGTGACTGGGCCCGGTGGCACGTGATGGGGCGGGTCCACGCCTGCGGAGCATGCGCAGAGGGCCCGCGCCCTTAGCTACGACGGTTGCAGGAGGCGACTGGGATGCATGTTCGCTGAGCCGGTGACCTCGTGGCACGACGGCGGCGGGTACAGCCGGTAGGTGACTCCTCTTTACGTCGCTGTGCGGTGGGGCCCGGGTTACACAGCCTGCCTAGCCCTGGCGCTGGTGACGGGGAAGGAATTCCCACTCCGGCCGGACCTCGCTGTCGCCGGGCCTGCGGGGACCCCGTGGCCTGCCCCGCTTCTGAGCCAGACCTGGGCTTTGGTAGACTCGGGCCGTGGTCACGTTCCAGGGCAGGGTGTGGACCACGCACTCCGGGCGCCGGCGCTGCCCTACCCCGGCCCTTCCCAACAAAACGCTGACCAGAGTGGGAGGAAACTGGGCGGGTTTCACTGTTGCTTTCCATTAAGGTGATAGACGAGAGTAAGTTACAGCTTTCCCAGAGAGAGGTGTCACCTTAGTACCAAGGATGCCTGGTTGTGGCAACGTACACATCTCTCCCTTTCAGCCTAGGTTTGAAGGAGAGTTGTGGGACTGCATAGGGCCGCCCCTTGAAGCCTTCCGAGGTGGCGCTTGTGGGGAGGGTCGTGGTGCAAGTTGCTGTGCTCAACGGAGCGCAACCCTGGTAGTCTTACGTTGCTGAAGTGCCAAGAGATACCCGTAAGGGTTTTGGTCTAAGGAGAGTAAAAGCTGGGTGAACGTTAGTTGTTATTCTGGATCAGGCTTTGTTCTAAGTGCCGTGTGTTATCTTGTGAGGAAGGAACTGTTATTAGCAACCCCATTTTACAGATGAGGGAATTGTAGTCCAGGGAGAGGAATCCATTTAGCCAGGCTCCTCTTCATGACCCCTCACACACCACTCCCATACCAGGAAAGCAGTCCGTTTAACCCCCCTCACCTTGAATCATTTGGGTTTCACTTTGCCATGGCATTGACATGCTTTTCTACGTATTTGCCCTTTTGTGCGTCACACGTTAGTAGTTATTAGCTGTGTCACTAGGTATGCTGAGATGAGCCAAGGGCTCTGCTACCTTCGTTTGTGGTTCTTATGGCCTCAGTTTTGATCAGCTGAATTAAATGAAAATGAAGTCATGAGACTAAGGAAATCTTTTGCAGCTGGATTCAGTTAAGAATGAGGTGAGTGGTTAAATGACAAGAAAGTCCAAGCTAAATTACACTTGGTCCTGGATTTCCTTTATGTAGAGTAAAAATATCAGGGTATCAAAGCACTAAAATGTCCTTTAGTAAATGACCTCACAGTAGCCTTCTGAGGGAGGTTTTATTATTCTCACCTCAGAGTTAAGCAAGCTGAGGCACCAAGAAGCTGTGACCTGCCTAAGCCACATAGCTCTGTTGATTCCTGGTCTAATATCCACACCGCCACCCCCACACACAACCACTTACTCCAAGCAAGAGAGGATTATAGTAGATAGCCATTGCTGTAGTGTGGTGTGATCGCGTTCATGGAGCCACAATCAGTTCTTCATGAACCACCACTGCTGAAGCCACTCTTCATAATTTCCAGCTGGTTTTCAAAAAGGTGGAATAAAGTTTTATGCAAAAAAATCTGTTTTCATTATGAGATTTATCCAAGCTAACTCATTTTTCAGCTCTGAATAAGAGTAAAGATGAAGCAATTGCAAGGCAGAGAGATTGCCTGGGAAAACACTGTATGAAGATAAGACCTTCTTTTGGATATAAATAATTCTGTAATCCCAAGGCTGTCAAAACTAGCCACTTTCGTAGGGGGAAGAATCATGCGTGTGGGTCTAAGAGGTGGAGGTGAGAATAAGTTTTCTGG
Organism: Indri indri; assembly: GCA_004363605.1. NCBI lineage: Eukaryota > Metazoa > Chordata > Mammalia > Primates > Indriidae > Indri > Indri indri. The sequence continues at coordinate 164,479 of RJWJ010000861.1, forward strand.
GTCAATATCTTTCCCCTCTGGCAACCGAAAGCTATTTATATTTCAGACTATCAAAGTGGCTATTCAGAAAATGTGACTTTACTAAGAAACATAAAGGCACCTAATTTGTAGAATCAAAACTGATCCAATTATACTTGTATAAAATGCAGTCAAATTATTAGAGTGTATGATTCAAAAGAAAAGGCAGACTGAGGAATTAAAACTCAGCAAGGATCCCTGGTGCCTCACTATGCTTTTCTGTGAATTTTGCTGGTAATATGGAAATGCCTCAGACACCCCACCCCATCCAGGTGGGCAGAATTCTGACTTTATAGGGTTTTTCATATCCACACCCAGCCAGTCCCTCTAAAACCTTGCATATAACATACAAAAAATATACTGTGGAGGTTTTAAGTACTTAGAAAAATACAAAGACATAATTTGTGCCCTCATCTGCAACATCGTGTCTGATTGTGGGGGGCAGCAGCTTGGTCCAGACCAAGGGTTAGGATAATGCCACAACGTTTGGCGTGACCTGCCAGTGACCTGCATCTACTGTCATCTCCCAAGAAGATGGCTTTGTTTGGTTCCCTTTACATACATCCAGCTGTGGTAGGCTCAGTATGAAGGCTTATGGAGAAAGCAGCTCAAGAGAAAAGGATTACTGATGTTGGGTTTGTTTAGCAAAGGCCTTATAAGGTGGGATGTGGTCACTTCCTTTCTCAGGAGTCACTGTCTGCCACTTGGGTCAAGGACTAGACTTCAAGAACTAGACCACAATCTCTGGGTCTTAAAGGAAGGGGACCACCTTTTCTGTCTGCAGATGTGTAGTCACTGATGAGGTCACCTGGAGGCTGGGCCAGTCGACCAGATATACCACTGCATGATAACACCAACAAAAGGATGCACTCAGACTAAGCTGTGGGAAGGTGGTAGAAAAGAGCAAAAAATTAAAACCTTATTCACTTGTGTTTTAAAACAGTTTTCAACATCAGTATGTATTAAGAAAACCAAAAGTCAAATCTAAAAATCCCATATATAAAAAAGATAAGGCAAGTGTAAGAAATGAGTATATTTTCACCACCATGGTCCTTTATATCTTATAACAAATACACATCCATGGAAGTTTTGCAAAAATTAATTATACTGCCACAAAGAAAATCCCAATAAAATTAAGTAGAAGTTGCCCAAGCCATATGCTCTACTATAGTGTAATAAAATTAGAAATAACAAAAGGAAAAATCAGATTTCGTATGACCACTCATAAGTTTCATAACATTTTTCAAAGAGAAAACTAAAACTTTAAAATTTAATGAAGATTAATATACTATATAGCAAAAGGTTTGCAGTATGGCTAGCCACTGTGCACAGAGGAAAATTCATAGCCTTAAATATGTTTCTTATTGCACCAGAGAAAATGAAAACTAATCAGTTAAACATTCAGATTAAAAGTCTGAAAAACAAGAACAAAATAAAGAGGAAAAAATAACAGTAAAAAGAAATGGATATGAAAGCAAAAACACTGGAAAATTTATAAATAAGGCCATGAGTTGGTGTTGATATAATACTTTGAAAAGTCTGCTTCAATTGTCAGATCTTTAATAGAATGAAACAAAGTGCAGAGAGAAAAGCGTATAACTCTAGGAACAATTTCAGATAGGAGCTTGATAAAAATTATAGTACAGTATGTACCGTCTCTATTAATAAATTTGGTAACATCGATAAAATGCATAGTTACTCTAGAAAAGGTAAACTATCAGAATAAAATGATAGCCTATGGAAGAAATTGAGAAAATTGTCAAAGACATATCACTAAAAAAGGTGCCAAGCCCAGATGGGTTTACAGCAAGTTTCTATCAAACCCTCTAGGATCAGATAGTTCCTCTGCTCTTTAAACTGTTGCAGGTTATGGAAAAAGATGAAAAGCATCCTGGTTTATTTTATGAAGCCAGCATAACCATAATATCAAAACCTGACCTATAAATTGGGATTCGGTTTAGCTGTGAATAAGGGAAACCCAAAGAGTGGCTTCAATAAGACTCGCATAAAAGTCCAGAGCTAGCTTGGCAACTTAGAGCCATGAAGTCCTTAGCGACCTAGGCTGCTTTCAGCTCACTGTGTCACCTTTTCTAGGGTCTGGCCCTTGTCTTTATCGTCTAGAATAGCAGTGGCTAGTTACAGTCATCACATCTGCATTCTGGGCAGCAGGATGGGGGGCGGGGTGAAGGCAAAATAAAAAAAGGTAGGGGGCAGCAAAGGCCAGGTGCCAGCTCTCTATTAAGGAAGGTTTTCAGAAACTAACGTGTCAGCCTATATCCCGTAATCAAGAACTTACTACTGACATGGCCGCACATTGCTGCATAGAAACATTGTATTTATTCAGTGTTGTCATGTACCTAAAAGAAAAACATCAGAGGTTTGAGAAAAAGGGGAAAACTGAAAACCAGCAGCATTGCCATATTAATAAGGTAGAAAAAACTACAAATTCACATCACCAGTGTGGGTGCAGTAATCCTAAATAAAACATTAGCAAGTTGATTTTTCAGTGTATTAAAGGACCAATACGAGAGATCTTCAAAAAATTCATGGAAAATATGCTTTATGAAAAAACTATGCATGGATTTCAAAAATTTTTTGTACCAAAATAAACTCACACTAACTTGTTATAACATGTCTGAACAGGATCTAGTTTGAGGCACTAAGAAGGATAAGTCATCAGTCTGGCAAAAGTCCCTATCAGAGCAACATGAATTTTGCTATTAATAAAAGTGAAGCAAGAAGAAACATCAAATTTATGGTGAAGCTTGGGTGGAAGAATGGTGAAACCGCTGATGCTTAACAAAAAGTTTATGGGGATGGTACCCCCAAAGAAGTCAGCAGTTTGCAAATGGATAACTCATTTTAGGAAGGGACAAGATGATGATGAAGATGAAGGCCACTGTGGCAGATCATCCACATCAATTTGAGGGAAAAATTAATTTTGTTCATGCCCTAATTGAAGAGGACTGATGATTAATGGCAGAAACAATAGATGATATCATAGACATCTCAATTGTTTCAACTTAACAGAATTCTGAGAAATTGAAGTTGACCGAACTTTCCACTCAATGGGTACCGAAACCGTTGTGCCCCAGATCAGTTGCAGACAAGAGCAGAGCTTTCAATGGAAATTTTAAATTACTGGGATCAAGATCCTGAAGCATTTCTTTGAAGAATTGTAACGCGATGAAACATGGCTTTACCAGCACAATCCTGAAGACAAAGCACAATCAAAGCAATTGCTCGCAAGAAGTGGAAGTGGTCCAGTCAAAGCAAAAGGACCAGTCAAGTGCAAAAGTCATGGCAACAGTTTTTTTGATGCTCGAGACATTTTGCTTGTTGACTTTCTGGAGGGCCACAGAATGATAACATCTGCTTGTTATTAGAGTGCTTTGAGAAAGCCAAAGCTTTAGCAGAAAAACACCCAGGAAAGCTTCACCAGAGAGTCATTCTCCACCACGACAGTGCTTCTGCTCCCTCTCATCAAACAAAGGCAATTTTGTGAGAGTTTCAGTGGGAAAATCATTAGCACCCACCTTACAGTGCTAATTTGGCTCCTTCTGACTTCTTTTTGTTTCCCAATTTTAAAAAAATCTTTAAACCAGCCTGGACAACATAGCAACACCCCATCTCTACAAAAAAAAAATTTTTTTTTATTTTATTTATTTTTTTTTAATTGTTGTTTATAGGGGTACAGGTGTTTAGGTTACGTATGATGCCCTTGCACCCCCTTCCCCCCAAGTCCCAGTCCCAAGCGTGTCCATCTCTTGGAGGGTGCGCATTGCACTCTTTGTGTATGCATGTATCCGTCCCCTCCTCCCCCTCGCCCCTCCCCCTTCCCCCTCCCTCCCTACCCGGCATCCAATAGATGTTATTCTTATGTGTTGTTCAGTTACTACCAATTTGATGGTGAGTACATGTGGTGCTTGTTTTTCCATTCTTGGGATACTTCGCTTAGTAGAATGCGTTCCAACCCTATCCAGGAGTATACAAGAGGTGCTATATCACCATTGTTTCTTAAAGCTGAATAGTACTCCATGGTATACATATACCACATTTTACTAATCCACTCAT